>WAAB01004011.1:26608-42914 GCA_013389865.1 Piaya cayana | reverse complement strand
AGCTGCTCAGGGTTGTTGTGCCCCAAGTGCAGGACCCGCCATTTGGCCATGTTAAACCTCATCCCATTGGTCTCTGCCCAGTGGTCCAGCCTGTTTAGATCCCTTTGGAGCCTCCCTACCCTCCAGCAGATCGACACTTCCACCCAGCTTAGTGTCGTCTGCAAACTTGCTAAGGGTGCACTTGATGCCTTCATCCAGGTCATTGATGAAGACACTGAACAGGGCTGCACCCAGCACTGAGCCCTGGGGACACTATTTGTAACTGGCCTCCAGCTGGATTTAACGCCATTTCCCACCACTCTCTGGGCCCGGTCATCCAACCAGTTAATGAGAAATCTCTTTGAATTCGTTCCCCCAGCTCGACTATCTTGCTGCAGCAGTCCTGATCTTTTTTCTGTATCGCCCCTTCTGACAGAAATAAAATAAGAACAACACGAGTCCCAAGGCCACCTACATTAACAACTATCTTGTATATCTATCACATACAATCGCACTGCCTCAGGCCAGCAAGAAAATTTAACTAGGTGAGGAAATGTCCCACAGAAGTACCACCTTCCATGTTATTTCAGAGTTGCCAGCTGCTAAAAGGTAGGAAAAAAAAAAAAAAAAAAGGTGTTCCTTGCTTCTGTTTCTCTAACTTGACAACTTCTCAGCATGGGAATGAAATATCCAGATTGGGCTCTTCCTCCCAGCTAAAACTGTCTCCTAAGATAACTGTTAGGAGGTAGGACAAAGCACAGTTAAGTCTTGCTCCTTTTCTCTACAGAAAGGTTTTCATCAAAACTGGGAAGGTTGTCATCAAGATTATAACAACAGAATATTATCAGATGAATATTGCATTGTGGTTCAAAAAATATGTAGTGAAAATATGAGTGAGACTTGACAAAACAGAAAGAATGGGTTATGAAATTAAAAAAAATAACCTATGAACAGTTTTCTTTGAATCCTCTTTATCTCTTCTTCCAGGTGCCGTCAACTACTGCATGTTCCTGAGCTGCTATGTGCACAATCATTTCATTTTCTACCTTCTCTGGGCCAGAAATTTGCTCTGCTGTGAGCCTAAGAAACACCAAATACTATTTTTGGGCTGAACATAAAAATACAAATTTAATATTAAAGCACTTCATAAAGTATAATCCAGCACATTGTTTGGTACACAAATAAAATAATTTTATCTGTTATATTCTATTATCACGGCTTTAATTAGAGCATCCAAGAAGAAACATTGCTGGAGAAACAAAATCAGTTCATCTTTTAGAAGGAATAAGATTATATTTTTAGCAGTCATGTTTTAATGTAACATACAGTATTTCCTACTGATTCATCTATCTTAAAAAAGAAGCAAGAACTCATTCATAAAATGAATGTAACTTCATCTTATGAAACTCAAAATGAAAATAAATCAAAACTAAGCTATGACTTCCTAGCAAGGTAATAAAAAATTAAGGCTTCCTGGATCCTCCTCTCATGTAGAACAGCCTGTTCACACATGATGGTGTGTATCTCAAGTGACCACTCCCAAAGAAATATTTCTCAATAAATAGAAAAAAAAAAAGTTAATTTTGATCTCAGATTTCATAGAATCATAGAATCACCAGGTTGGAAGAGACCCACCAGATCACTGAGTCCAACCATTCCCACCAATCTCTAAACCAAGCCCCTCAGTACCTCAAGGATTTAAGAGGTTTAAGCTGTGAGGACATTAAGTTTCTACCAGAATTTGATGGATGACAACTTCTCTGTAGTTTGAACTTTACACATTATTATTAATGCACTTGTCTAAAGTACAAAATCTACTCTTAGAAGAAATTCAGCGTCACATTAAAGTGTACGAAACTCAATATGAAAATAACGTAATTTTCCCTGCATTATTTCCTGCCTTGACTGTCTAATTCCTGTTACTCAACTCAACTGACATGATCACATCACCACAGAGACTCAATTCCTAAAAAACATTCAGGGAAGTTTTTAAAAACCAGATATCTAAGCCCAATTTATTACTCTAAGAATGCTGGATAAATTTAATTTTAATTATTTTATTGGAAGACAAGAAGTCTTTTAATTTTCTTCTCATTACTACAGGTTCATCAAACACCTGCTTACACGAAGTAAAGCCTGAAAGCACAGCTACTACTTTAAATAAAAATAATAATGGACAAAGCCAAACATTTTGGAGCTGACAAGAAATTATTTTAATTGTAATTAATTGCAGTGCTACAGACTAGAAGTCTGTCTAGAAAGCTGCCAGGAGGAGAGGGACCTGGGGGTGTTGGTTGACAGCAACTGAACATGAGCCAGCAGTGGCCCAGGTGGCCAAGAAGGCCAATGGCATCTTGGCTTGGATCAGAAACAGTGTGACCAGCAGGTCCAGGGAGGTTCTTCTCCCTCTGGACTCGNAAGAGGGAATGGCCACAGGGTCTACCAGGGGAGGTTCAGACTTGGCATCAGAAAAGCTTTTTTCACAGAAAGGGCCATTGGACACAAGGGCCAGAGGCTGCCCAGGAAGGTGGTTGATTCGCCTTCCCTGGAGTTGTTTAAGGGACAGGTAGACGAGGTGCTGAGGGGCATGGTTTAGTGTTTGATAGGAATGGTTGGACTCAATGATCCAGTGGGTCTCTTCCAACCTGTTTATTCTATGATTCTAACTTCAAACTTACCTTTTGAATAACTTCTCAAAACTAGCTGATATCTAAATTCATATTCTAGTGACCAAAAACTTCTTTCTTCCACAGATGCATTTAATGCACTGATATATCAGTCATGGCATATCTATTCCTCTTGACAGTAACTCTTTTTATGGAGATAGCCATAGGTTTGGTTTTTTGAATTTATTGAAAAGATACACCAAATCACACGGATGGAAAAATAAGTTATAAGTGAAAAAAACCTCATTAATCCCCAAACATGGTCAGATTACTTTCATGAGACAGGTTGATGAACAATGACTTTTTTTTTTCTGAGTCAGGTTTCTGTTTGTTTAAATTTCCACGGAATTTATTTCCTTCACTTCTAGTTCCAAAGGCTACAAAAGGCTAGCAAGGCAGCCTCTTGTTATCCAGTATAGATACACAACACACTCTGTTTTTTAGGAAACATGGAAGAAGATAACTTGCTGCCCATCAAAACAGAGCACAGAGATAGTATTAGGAGTAAAATAATGCAAATACTATATCTGCATCTCCTCCTTATGGACCTGGGAATACCTCAGGGATTTATAAATGAAACAGATTCATTATACATATATATAAAATGCTTACACATAGAGACATGCATTTATATATATATATATATATAAAATGCTCACACATAGGGACATGTGTGCTCCCTCTTTTTTATTCAGTGTCAAAGTTCTCATTGGATCTTTCCTTTATCTTTTTGAAAGAAGATCTAAAGGAGATTTAGGTTAGAGATTAGGAGGAAGTTTTTTACAGAAAGGGTCATTAGATATTGGAATATGCTGCCCAGGGAGATGGTTGATTCGCCTTCCCTGGAGGTGTTTAAGGCACGAGTAGACGGGGTCCTGAGGGACATGGTTTAGTGTTTGATAGGAATGGTTGGACTCGATGATCCGATGGGTCTTTTCCAACCTGGTGATTCTATGATTCTATGATTCTAAGTGATACACACCTAAATCAAGGTGAGCGAACCAAGCAATCCATGGTGTGAGAGTCTAAACTGTTGCTTTTGTATTTTATGAGCACTGCCTGAAATAGCAGCCTTGATCTGCAGAAGATTTTATGTACACGCTTAAATTAAATACTATAAAAGGCAGACATGAATGAATTTAACCGTGCCCCTCAACCTGGCAGCACGGGTCTCCAATTCTGCAACCCGTATTTAGACAGAACAAATAATAAAAGCCTTATCCTGCAGCAATAAAGATCTAGCATTAACGGCAGTGAAACACCAGAGCAAAGGGAAAAGGGTATGTAAGAACAATCTCCCTACGGGGAGGTTGTTAAGAACAAATTAAGCAAATACCTGGCAGGAATGACATTTAAGAGTCAAGCCTTCCTTTCAAAGAGAACATAGATTAAAAACCTCCAAAGATCACTTCAAACTTCATTTTTCTCAATTCCACGGTAAAGCTAAGCAACGCACTAATCCAAAAATAAGCCGCTCAAAATTCCAGATGCCTTTTTTAACTGTTAAAAAAAAAGTGGCTGAAGTCCAAAACCTGCTCTTCCTGAACACCAAGACTGGGATCAGCTAAAAGAGTTCCCCACATAAACAGCTGATACTGTCACTAAGCAACAACAGGGCACAACTTATTTCTATCATGGCTGAGTATGTTTGTTTAGAAATATTAGAGGAAAAGATTAAATCTAAAAAATGAGCTAATAAAAGTCACCGTTCAATAATCTTTCCATTGTAAAACCAGACATATATTTATAGGATCCTAAAAAGAGACAATATAACGCATTCCTAAAGTCTATCTTACTGTACTGCTATGCAATATATCAACATCTAATATGCATCACATTGATTTATTCATAGATTTTAAACAGGGGTGAGTAAATCTACCACAAAAGTTCCGGGCTCATACCTTAATAAGGATATATCTCAGTTGCACTAGCGTTCAGAGGCCTACATGCTTGTGTTTTATCTAAAAGTCACTTAAGTCCCTGTATAAAAGTAAACATTATAGGTCTATTTACCTACAAAGTATAATTTAGTTTTATTAGCAGAACACAGAAGAAGAGCACCCCTCTAAAATATGAAAGGAGATCACATCAAAGAATAAACAGAGATTCTATGGCATGGAGGGAAAGAAAGGGTACTTTAATTCCTCAATAACCAGCTTATAACAGAAACTCAATGAACTGCACAAAGAGAACTGCTAACTGTTGAATGGTTGGACTTGATGATCCGGTGCGTCTCTTCCAACCTGGTTATTCTATGATTCTACGATTCTAAACAAATTTAAGGATAGTATAGAAACAGATTCTGGATTCTGAACATGACTCCTATCTACCATAAGAAAAGCATCACCTGGAAGCTGTGCATTAGAACACCAGTATCTTCCTATCCATAACCTTAACAGTATCCAGATCTACTGTTATGTTGCTCCAATGAAGTTACTTCTATCCCAATCCAAAAGTCTTTAAATCATTTCACACCAAGAAAGAACATCCTTGATGCGCCACCAGTCACATTGTACTTTGCTTCAGTTTCTTGGGCTACTTTGACAGTTTTACTTGTATTCAGATCCTGAATAGAGCTCAGAATAGAGTGTAGACCTGATATCCAAGCTGAAAATTCACCTCTGTGAGTACTGTTTTCAAAGGCAAGGAGCATTTGCCTTTCTGGATCTGCAGGTTGTATCTCAGGTTTTCCTTACATTTCAGGCTGTCTCCAGGATGAAACAGATAGAGTAGTTTAATAAACACTCCTTTATCAAGGGTTTTACTTCAGGAGGCTCAGCTGGACGTTCTCCTTGCTGCAGACTGCCCCTGGCACCAAATGATACACAAATCTGGACAAACATACATCACAGGAATACAGGAATTAAAAACCTAAATCAAATCTGTCTTGTCTAGGCTCAGGACTTCTAAGACAGAATCAATTTAACTCTGGCAACATCAGTCAGAAAACCACGTTTTTAACTGAGGTCAACTTAAAGCCCCCTTCTTCACAGATTCTGCGCTGCTTCTCTTGTATCCTTAGACAACACTAAATACTGGTTCTGAAGTAACCTGGTCACAGCTTCTCATTAGAAAGCCTCTCAATGCTAACAGATTGATATCTTTGCCCATCATCTCCAATCTGGTGAATGCCTGTTCTAACTGGGAGAAATAAATTTGAAAGGTCATTAAGGCTTTGTCCAATTCCTCAGAACAACAGGAGTAAGACTGACTGAAAACCAGCTTTATCTAACATTTCCTCATAAAAATAACATGAGTATAAGCAGCCACAGTATGAATAGACACATGTGGCTCTTGAGTGGGAGGCGCTGAAGACTTTATCTTCAGTTACGCTTTATGTAGCTTCAGTAAGATGAGTGTAACTGTATGACTGTAACCAAGTGTTGAATCTGGTCTTTAAACTCTTAAAAATGGAAATGAACCCATGGGGATGCTCACCTTCATTTTGCTTATGTTGCAAAACAGTGACACCCACTGGCAGCGACAGTTCAAATACTGAACTGCACAATTTGATCTACTTGATAAGCGTTTCTAAGAAATTTCTCTCGAGAAGAATTCATCCTAGTAACAATTATACAAACTTACCTGTGGAGTCACCACTACTGCCGTCTGAATTTTCAGAAACTGAAATAGCAGCAGCATCTGGAGTAACTGCAGAGTAACCCTCCGGAGGAAGATTCACTGTGTACATTCTCCTTGGGGACGGAATTGCATTGTCAAAACCTAGAAAACAGAAAAAACAACACGTCTGGCTATTGATCTCAGTATACATTTTCTCTAACAGCTTCTCAGCTACAGCAATGACAGTAAATGGTCTTGGAAAACCCTGACAGAGGAAAACAAAATGAGAGAAAGTCAGGTGTGGAACACTAAAGTTACTCTACAATCAACAAAATTATGACAAACTATGTAGCGGCTATGAACAGACAAAATACTCCACAGGTTAGTTCTTTCTACCACAAGCACTTGATGTGATAAAAGCAACAGAAAAAGAATCACAGAATTGTGGTTGTCTATTTGCAAAGCTTTTAAACACAGCCTATGCTGTTCCGAAGGGTGCAAAGATAAAGGGAGTTTGAAAGAAACACTTAACAAAGCCTCAGCAGTACCTGCCTGCCCAAGAGCACTCATCTCCTCAGCCTTTCTCCACTTCTTTCTGGAGGAGGAAGAGTGCCAAGGGTCAGCTTTACAACTACACCATCGTATAGGAAACTATTGTGATGATGACAGTGCCTTTTTAGGAGTTCCTTCCCCTTGAAAAGGCATTTAAAAATACATGCTACAGACTAGGAGAAGTTTGTCTAGAAAGCTGCCAGGAGGAGAAGGACCTGGGGGTGTTGGTTGACAGCGACTGAACATGAGCCAGCAGTGAGCCCAGATGGCCAAGAAGGCCAATGGCATCTTGGCTTGGATCAGAAACGGTGTGACCAGCAGGGCCAGGGAGGTTCTTCTCCCTCTGTNGGCATCAGAAAAAAAAAAATCACAGAAAGGGTCATTGGGCACTGGAACAGGTTGCCCAGGGAGGTGGTTGATTTACCTTCCCTGGAGGTGTTTAACGTGTGGGTGGACAAGGTGCTGAGGGACATGTTTTAGTGTTTGATAGGAATGGTTGGACTCGATGATCTGGTGGGTCTCTTCTAACCTGGTTATTCTATGATTCTATGATTCTGTGCAAGAGTGGCAGTATAAACTTCATTTGTTCATCAGACGAGAAATAAATCTGTTGGAATGACAGAGACTCATCTCCCTCCCAGTTAAACAAAACCTGTCCAAACAGTGGATTGTATTTCTTTGCTGAGTAATGACAGTAATAGAGATGAAGCAGAGGGAGACAACAGCCTTTCCAAAAGGCCAGGATATTCAGGCTATCTCCAGATGCTGCAAGATAATTTTAGATGGTTCAGTGTGTTCTTATTACACTCAGCCAGCTCCATAAGCCAGCACAGACAGAGCACTAGCCTGCCCTTCCCCTTTAAAACACATACACAGCACTGTTAAAATAATATACACAGAAAACACCTTTGGCAGGGAGGCACAATTAACCTCCTTACACCACAAACTCACTAGAAAATCTCAGATCATCCAAACCTATTGCCAAGCTGCAGCTACTGCTGGACTAATACCTAAATATTTAAAATGCAGTTGTGTGATAGAAATAATTCTTGTTAGGATCTATGTTTTAAATATGTAATTAAACTATACACTGATGTTTCTCAGATAACACACCTCAAAGAGTTTAGCATGACTCATCATCGTAGATATCAATGATAAAGTAGATTTCCGAACATTCAAGGCACTTTTGAAAAGCTACATTACATTTGTTTTTGTCATCAGGATGTAATAATTTTGTTTCGAGAACACATTAGAGAGTTATGGTTTTATCTTGAACAAGTCAGGAATTTCAAACTGATATTGATGATGATTACTTTAAAGGATAGTCAACGAAAAGAAATAAATAATACAGGAAAATGAAGAGCAATTATGCGATTTGGAAAAAGATCCACTAAAAATTAATCTGGAGTAATTCTTCGGCAGATCCCTTCGATGATGACAATGCCAAATCAGTGAACTGGCAGTATTGGCATTGATTTTTCTTTTATCCCCTACCAGGCTGATCAATGATGACGTGCTAATTCATAACAGTTTTAAATCACAGAAACAGAATCGCTTGGTTGGAAAAGACCCTTGAGATTGAGCCCAAATGTACCTGTCCACTACTGAAGCATATCCCTAAGCACTTCATCTGCCCATCTTTTAAACACCTCCAGGGATGGGGACTCAATCACCTCCCTCAGCAGTCTCTGCCACTGCCTGAGAAGCACTTCAGTCAATTTTTTCCTAAAGTCCAATCTGAACCTCCTCTGGCTCAGCTTGAGACCATTAAATGTATAAACTTCTTGAGTGAATCCCTTCTGAACAATCTCAAGTTTCCCCCTTTCCCTTTTATATTTAGGTTTTGTAAAACAAAGATGACCATGAGATCATGAAACTCAATTTGCAGAAGTCTTGGCTCAAACAATTTAATCATAAAAAAATAGATAAATTGGGATATTAACTTTCCAGGACAAAACAGTTACATAGGACAGAATCTGGGGGACTACCTGCTACACCTGTTTCACAAAGAGGAACAGTAACAACTTTTACTATGTAAATGAATGATGACTCCAAACACTTTTTTTTTAGTCCTCCCGTTTAAATGTGAGTCCCCAAATTACATATTTATTCACTCCAAACACATCCTAAGTAGCTTAGAAACCATAAATGAAGCATTAGTCTCTGCTAATCCTGCGCAAGTATGTCAAACTAAGATGTTATCACATCATAAGGAAAAGTACACACACAACTGTATAATCTCAGCGTATCACCACTCTATGGATTTTTCCAGCCTGGAGCCACCACTTCCTCAGGCTAAGAGATGGCTTGGTTACAAAGTCACAAAGTTTGCTTCAAGGCAAGTGGCTAAGCTTATAAAAATGAGACTTTAAAAGCTTTTTCTGACTAATGAAAGTAATTGGATACTGGAGATATTCAAGATTGCTCTTCTTGATTGCTTCTAGCTAAAAGGATCAACCCCAGTTCTTAAGTTTTGTTTTATGGGGAANAAGAGAAGAGAAGAGAAGAGAAGAGAAGAGAAGAGAAGAGAAGAGAAGAGAAGAGAAGAGAAGAGAAGAGAAGAGAAGAGAAGAGAAGAGAAGAGAAGAGAAGAGAAGAGAAGAGAAGAGAAGAGAAGAGAAGAGAAGAGAAGAGAAGAGAAGAGAAGAGAAGAGAAGAGAAGAGAAGAGGAAGGAGAGGGAGAAGGAGTATTACTCTTAAAGGCAAAGGAAGAATACAGAAAAAAATAATTTGAATCAAGTAGTCTCCTATTCATGTCCTTCACCACAACATTCCCCACAGGAATCACTCCTCTACATGTAAATCACCTTGTGTGCAGAGCAGGGAAGCGCATCTAAACGATGCCGTTACTAAGGTTACATCTGCCAGTACGTCAGTAGCTTGGCTGGCTATGTTATCTTCTGCTGCCCTACTACAAATAAGTAGATATATTAAGAAAGATCTGAGGGGAAAGCTTCCGTCTCGCTTTAGCCATGTAAAATTACCAGCTGCCCAGCCTGTCATCATCTCAGGCAGACACAGTCAATCTTTCTCAAGGTTATTTTTCAGTAGTCTTAAACTTTCCCCCTTTTGCACTTGCACGGCTTCCAGATCGCCTAAACACAGAACGTGCTTGGGCATTCCTTGAATATAGATGTGCTCATATAATCTCGGTCCTCTGCTTGTTGGTAAGAGTGACAAACCCTGGGCAGAGACTGAATCACTCCAAGTTTCTGCAGTGGGTTGGCTCTGGGTAGTGGCCGAACTCCACTCCCTCAGATACACACCCATGAGTTTGGTGGGACAGATCCCCAACCCCTTCCAGCTAAGCACATTGTAAGATTCCTTGAAAGAAAGGTCTGTGTAGTTTTCGACAAGTTACATTTCAGCCTTCTCATTCAAGCCCAAAGATGATTATAAGGGAGAGAAAATGGAAAGAGGAATAATAACAGCATCCAAATGAATGGTGATTCGTGCACTCATATTAAATGTCTCAAGTATTTATACAAATATTATCAACTTAAATCACCTTTTTGTTAAACCCTCTGAACTTTGGCTAAGCCATCTGTTTCGGATTTTATTTATTCTCCTTTTAAATTGTGTTCTGTGTGTTAAATTAACTTTTGATTTTATTAAAACCTACTGTTCCAAGGCTCAAACGCCTGTTACAGGTTACCTGAACACCTCCTTATGCAGATTCAGCCTCCAACTGAGCAGCATGTAACTATAGTAGTATTAATATATAGTAGTATTACCTACCCAGCATTGATGAGATCTTGAACTTCTAAATTGCTGTTAGGGTTTATTTGCAATTAAGGGCAATCATACCCCAATCCTTGAGGACTTCAGAACAGGATGGGGCTATTTCGTGGCAATTATTTGCTCAGAATTATTTCTTGAAGCTCTCACTATCTGCTGGTTTAGTGAAGTCTTTCTCATATAATGGCATTTTGCCTCACTGTCTTCAGATTTCTCACATTCTAAAGACTACTAGTTTATTTCCCCTAACGTATTTGTACTTAAACTTCCTATGGCTATGTATTTATTTCAATGTAGACTGTTGATTTTATACTGAAGAAGTTGCATTCTTTTCTACTATTCCTTTTATTCTCATTCATATTAACATCAGAAATCCAATTTCTTTCCTAGGAGTTGAAACAGGTGTAAGATAACGTAAAAATTAATACAAATGTCTTTTTCCTATTTTAAACTATCTCATAGGTCAGTTTATATCTATATAAAGAAAAATAAAACAAAATACACCAAAGCACCTTTTTATGATTTTCCATTCCTTACAAACATTTTTTGTGGCTAGAAAGAAATGACATCATCATCTAAGTTTGGTTTAAAACATGTCTTTGAAGCTTTCTGTTTATGTTTCCAGTGGAATAATTGCAAAAATTACCAATGAAAGTAACATGGCCAGACTTGGAATTTACAAACATCACTATGTCAATAGAGTTTGGGAAGAGAACAGCAGGCACAGATTTGCTGCTCAGAGTCCTTCAGCATTAATAGAAGAAAATCTTTAGAGAAAAACCCTTAGAAGTATTTCCTCATCACTGTCTCTTCCTTGAGCTTGATGGAAGCAAAAATCTTCTGAATGGAAACCAAGTCAATAAAGATACGCTGATTTTACCAGACCCAAAACTGTGATGGGAAATTCATAAAAGAACAAGGAACAAGAAAGCTCAAGTCTATTTCCCTCACCACCTCCCACACACACAGGAACTAGATTTTTTTTTCTTTATATACCCAGAAATGCAGTATTATACCATTTGATTGGAGGTAGAACTTACTAGTGTAATTCAGCTTCAGTTCCATTACACTGCAAGTGGCAGACATTCTTTGTCACAGAGAAAAGATTAAAAAAGAAGAAAACCTACTTCTTCATGTTTTCATTCATCATCCAAGGAAAAATTTATACCTATGAACCGTTAAAACATCTACCATCCCTTGGAAGGAGCAATGAAAATAAAGCACAACACAAAAAAAAGAGTGTGAAGTAAGGACAGAATCACAGAATCACCAGGTTGGAAGAGACCCACCAGATCATCAAATCCAACCATTCCCACCAATCTCTAAACCATGACCCCCAACACCTCATCCACCCGCACCTTAAACACCTCCAGGGAAGGTGACTCAACCACCTCCCTGGGCAGCCCGTTCCAGTGCCTAACGACCTTTTCTGTGAAGAATTTTTTCCTTATGTCGAGCCTGAAAAAATTGATCAAGGAAACCAAGAAACAGAACACTTGCCAGAGCAGAATCTGACAACAGGCACATTGCACTTATAATTACGAGATAGTACATTTAAAAAGTGGTAGAGGTTATTTTTTGTTTTCTGAAAGTGGAAACTATGAGGCAACAAATAATGCAGCTAAATGTAAGTTATTTAATATAAACGTCTCTCATGTGTCTCGGTATATGATTATACAGGACATTTCATAGAATGCTTTGGGTCAGAAGGGACCTTTACAAGGGGCCCAGTCCAACCACCCTGCAGCAGCAGGAACACCTCTGTCCACATCAGGCTGTTCCTCACTCAACCTGACCTTGAACATTTCCAGGGATGGTACCTCTATTACTTCCTTGTCTTCGTTTTCCAGTGTTTCACCATCCTCATGGTAAAGAATTTCTTCCTTATATCCGGTCTAAATCTACCCCCCTCCCTTACTTTAAAAGCATTATTCTTTGTTCCATCACAACAGGCGTTGCTAAAAAGTCTGTCCCCATCTTTCCCATGGCCAACTTAAGTACTGGAAGCTGCTCTAAGGTCTCCCCGCAACCTTGTCTCGTCCAGGTTGAACAAACCAAACTCTCTCACTCTGTCTGAGCCTAACAATTTCATGGAATCATAGAATCATAGAACAACCAGGTTGGAAGAGACCCACCGGATCATCGAGTCCAATCGTTTCTATCAAGCACTAAACCATGCCCCTCAGCACCTCGAATTTGATTAGATGTCTAAGAAATCCACCTGCATAAACTGGAGAATAAACCTATCTTAAAAATGCTACGCTAGGACTAATCTCAATAACTTCTCCCACTGCTGCAGATATTGTTTGCTCCACACACTTTTCAAAAGCCAAGCACATCTGTCAATAATACATTTAAAAAGAAATAATAACACCGAATCTAAAAAGGCCATGCCTGAGTTGCAATTTATTAATAATCTTCATTGATTATGTCATTTTTGGAACTTAGCCGGAACTAGAACAGGAGATAAACAGATGTGCTCATCAGAATAAAAGTAAACACAGTTTAAGTTTCTAAATTTTTTCCACCCCTCCCAAAACACTTGTTTTACTCCATGACTGGAAGTAATCAGTAAAAGTCCATTCCTGTCTGAGTACAAAAATAACATAAACCACAGAAGCACAAAACTAAACTCCTATGGAAAATCATTTGTTGCTCNAAAAAAAAAAAAAAAAACTTATGGAAAATCATTTGCTGCTCTTAGTTCAGCAACAAGTTCACATTATAAGCATTTCTACTTTTTGAATAATGGCTAGAGGATACATTTAGTAGGAAAGGCAAGTAGGACGTAAGCATGTGTAACAGCAGAAAAAGTGAAATTTGACTCTGAATAACTAATTTTGACAATGGAAGCTTAAATAATAAACTCCCCATATAAGCGCACAGTTGAGGAACCTCACACAATCTGGTTTGTCATCCATACATTAAAAATAATTTCAATCAGGGAGACAAGGTGGACAGTGAGAATGCTAACACACAGAATTACTGCGCTACAGTTAGATTCAGCTCAGGACTGTCTACCAGCCCTTCTCGAGCTGAGACAAGTCATTTTTCTGTTTCCTTTCTCAAGATAATTAGTTTTCTTGCAGCTGGCTACATTAGGCTTAGAGCTTGTTTACACTTAACAGCTGAAGCTGGCATTTTCTACTCAAATTAGGGAACCGCTACATACTATTAGACGAAGCACTCGTTAAATTGCTTTCGGTTGTCACAGAGGACAGCAGATTTCACTATGACAGCGAAGTTGTTTGAAATGCAGATGTAAAAGAGAACAGAAGAATGAGTGAATGTATATACATAATAACGCTGGAAAAATAAAGCATTGCTAGGGGGACTGGAGACTGAACTACAAGGCTGTTTGTCACAACAGAAGTTAGAGATATTACGCAGGCAGCCCACACAGTCTCAAGAGAGACAGGGGGTTCTTTTATTTTTTTTTTTTTTTTTTTTAGTATTTTCCCTCCTCCCCCAACGCCAGATCTCTACGTTTCCACCCAGCATAAAACTACTAGTTTGTAAATGTCAGTCGCTGGCCTGGACAGGCGCACACTCTCCTGGGTGGAAAACTGGTTGGCTGGCCAGGCTCAGAGAGTGGTGGGAAATGGAGTTAAATCCAGCTGGAGGCCAGTCACAAGTGGGGTCCCCCAGGGCTCAGTGCTGGGTCCAGCCCTGTTCAATGTCTTCATCAATGACCTGGATGAAGGTATCAAGTGCACTCTTAGCAAGTTTGCAGATGACACTAAGCTGGGTGGAAGTGTCGATCTGCTGGAGGGTAGGAAGGCCCTGCAAAGGGATCTGGACAGACTGGACCGCTGGGCAGAGTCCAATGGCATGAGGTTTAACACAGCCAAATGCCGAGTCCTGCACCTGGGGCACAACAACCCTATGCAGAGCTACAGACTGGGTGAGGTCTGTTTGGAGAGCTGCCAGGAGGAGAGGGACCTGGGGGTGTTGGTCGACAGCCGGCTGAACATGAGCCAGCAGTGTGCCCAGGTGGCCAAGAAGGCCAATGGCATCCTGGCTTGTATCAGAAACGGTGTGACCAGCAGGTCCAGGGAGGTTATTCTCCCTCTGTACTCGGCACTGGTGAGACCGCTCCTTGAATACTGTGTGCAGTTCTGGGCCCCTCAGCACAAGAAGGATGTTGACGCTCTGGAGAGTGTCCAGAGAAGAGCAACGAAACTGGTGAAGGGGCTCGAGAACAGGCCTTATGAGGAGCGGCTGAGAGAGCTGGGGCTGTTTAGCCTGGAGAAGAGGAGGCTGAGGGGAGACCTTATTGCTCTCTACAACTATCTGAAGGGAGGTTGTGGAAAGGAGGGAGCTGGCCTCTTCTCCCAAGTGACAGGGGACAGGACAAGAGGGAATGGCCTCAAGCTCCACCTGGGAAGATTTAGGCTGGACATTAGGAAAAAGTTTTTCACAGAAAGGGTCACTGGGCGCTGGCAGAGGCTGCCCAGGGAGGGGGTTGATTCACCTTCCCTGGAGGGGTTTAAGGGACGGGTGGACAAGGTGCTGAGGGACATGGTTTAGTGTTTGATAGGAATGGTTGGACTCGATGATCCGGTGGGTCTCTTCCAACCTGCTTGTTCTATGATTCTCTGATTCTATGAAATCTGGTTGGGTACCATTTCTACCATAGCCACCAAGAGGCTGGTGTCTTCAGGCATATCCAGAAGTGAGTGCATTTATCTGTCCTATTTTCATAGGATAATGCCACTAATATCGCCTGTAATGAGAGAATTTTTAAACCCTTGAGAGAAGAACATAAGAGCATGTGACACTTTGTTGTATGATAATTATAATCTCCATCGCTCTTTAGCTTATTCACAATAGACAGCTTTTCAGAGTAATTAACTAAAGGGAAGCTGAATTGTTTAACATGCCCTTAAAGCTGTTTACTGCACTAGACACTGCTAGAGTTTAATTTCTCAAGCACGTGCACTTCATCACGTTGGGTCTCTTCCAACCTGGTTGTTCTATGATTCTATGATCAATTCAATCAACTAAAAGCCAGCAATGTCCATGCATAGTTTCTAGACAAGTTTTGTCTTCTAGGCCCTTCTCTTTAAAAGTTTAGTTTTCTAGAACAGAATAGCTGAAGGAAGGCAGGATTAGGATAAATAAAGACAGTGTCTAAATGCCCCAGTAATGATTTCTTAAACCCAGTATACTGTTAGGATTGATAACTTCAGTGGAAAAATAAGGAGAAGACACACACACACAGAAATTATACGGCTGTACTCAATTTTTATAGGAATTCCGTAAATAGGATAACAATGCTGAGCTACTTCACAGTTGATAGACTTTCACACTTCTATTTAAGTAAAAAAAGCAAACACTCACTATTTACTTTTTGCTTTTTTACTTATGATTTTACTTTCTACAAGGGCATGGAGGGATGGGATAAGGGGGAAAGACTTTAAGGGGGAAGACTTAGATTAGAAGAATTGGGAGAACAGAGACAAAGCTGGTGGAGGGGCTGGAGAACAAGTCTTACGAGGAGCAACTGAGAGAGCTGGGGGTGTTTAGCCTGGAGAAGAGAAGGCTGAGAGGTGACCTCGTTGCTCTCTACAACTACCTGAAGGGAGGTTGTGGAGGGAGCTGGGCTCTTCTCGCAAGTGACAGGGGACAGGACAAGAGGGAACGGCCTCAAGCTCCACCAGGGGAGCTTCAGGCTTGACATAAGGAAAAGATTCTTCACAGAAAGGGTCATTAGGCACTAGCAGAGGCTGCCCAGGGAGGTGGTTGACTCGCCTTCCCTGGAGGTGTTTAAGGTGCAGGTGGATGAGGTGCTGAGGGACATGGTTTAG
>WAAB01004011.1:3907-21177 GCA_013389865.1 Piaya cayana | reverse complement strand
CTCAGCCTCCTCTTCTCCAGGATAAACACCCCCAGCTCTCAGTCATTCCTCATAGGGCCTGTTCTCCAGCCCCTTCACCAGCTTTGTTGCTCTTCTCTGGACTCGCTCCAGAGCCAGTACATCCTTCTTGTGCTGAGGGGCCCACAACTGAACACAGGATTAAAGTGTTCTAAGTATCAGTAGCTCTTGTATTCAGATTCGTCTGTTGGTATCAATAGATGAAAAAAGAATATAGAATACTGCTCTTAAGCAAATCAACTATATTTAAAAGTATATTATCAGAAAAAAGACTACACAGTCTCACCTTGAAATGATTCGCAGGGTGTTTCAGTTGATGTGCCAGCATCTGCTGATGAAGTCTGAACACTATCCAAATTTGTTTCTTTGGATTTTGAGTCCACATTTCTGGGAACCGCCTCTTTTTCTCTACTTGAAGTAAGTGAAGGAGGAGACGATGAAGTTTCTCCATAGAGTCGTTTCAGTACTTTCCCTATGAATACTGTAGGATAAGAAAACTTTTTTAAAGAGAAAGAAATGCAGTGCCTTAAGAGGTATTTTAAGACTTATCCTCACAGCAACAACTAATTGAAAAATGGAATACGAGGGAAACTGTTTTGTAAGTCTGACTTCAGCGATGCCTGCCTCACAGGTAAAGCTGATAATTAATATATTAAAGTCCTAAACTTGAGTCAGAAAAGCAGCTTTAAGCCCCTACCATTCACTAGCAAGGTTACAGATAAAGTCTTCTATTTTACTACATTTTCAGCAATAAATTAATAAGGTACATTTACAGACTAAACACATTAATTTTTAAAAATTTCTTTTAAAGCAAGTATCTTCCTACACAAGTGCTATAAGGCTACTTGGAATGCAGGTCTCTTCTGGCACAGAGGTGTTGCAATTGAATCACTCATTAAAATCAGTAAGCTGCAACTATTTAATCACATCGAAAAACTTAAAGTAGACAGCAGCAGAAACACATGGTAACCCAATTATTTCTACAGAATTAGCAGTATCCTTTTACGCCTCTTCCTCTTATGGGTCCCTTTCTGATGACACTGGCAATCTGCTAGTAGTTACTCAAATGCAAGCATCACTTGATTAAAGAAAAGAAATATATGCAAATAGCCTACTCATCAACAAAACTATCACCTTGATATGGAGAAATGTACATATCAATCACTTAAAATTACATATTATCATTTTATATTTTTTATATAATTTTTAAAAATCTATTGCAAAACAATATTCCCTAGCTTTACGAATTCTACACGGTGAAACAGATATTGTGGGATGGGGACAGGAAGAAAAAAGAGATTTGGAGACAAACATGTTATCTAAACTCCAATTTTAATACAATATACATTCCATAGACACTATACAAGCAACCTGGTGTGGATTCTTAACAAAATAATTCTGGTAAAAGGAAAGGATTTATGCAGTGCTCCTGCTGCAGCTCAACAGAAAAACACACTGTCATCATATAACCCTCTTCAATAAATTACTTCCCTTCGCAACTGAAAACAACCAACCAACCAACCTTCACTGAGTTGGTTCCAGAAAGACAGATATCAACAATCTCCTTTCATAATCATAGAATCATAGAAAAACCAGGTTGGGAAGAGACCCACCGGATCATCGAGTCCAACCGTAAGTTTCAGTTGCCAGGATATTCTACAGCTAGAAAAGACAAACCCCACAATTACTCTCCTCTGAGGACAAGTAGAAAAAGTAGACAGAAATAAGCACTGTAATAAGCAAAGGTACCTGCCCTTTGCAGATCTCTGACTTTAAAGCAAGTTATCCAAGAGGCTTATCCTGTATCCTTTCCCCAAGTACTGCTATTAACACTGCAGCATTTTGATGGACTCCAGTAGAGTCATTACCAAATGTCACGGTTTAAACCCAGTGGGCCGCTAAGCCTCGTGGAGCTGCTCGCTCACTCACTCCACGCCGGTGGGATGGGAAAGAATCAGAAAGGCAGAACTGGGATAACTTGTGGGTTAAGATGAAGACAGTTAAATAGGTAAAGCAAAAGTTGCATGCACAAGCAAAGCAAAACATGGAATTAATACACTGCTACCTATCAAGAGGCAGGCGCTCATCCACCTCCAGGGTAGCAGGGCTCTGTCCCATGTTATGGTTATTTAGGAAGGCAAATGCCGTCACTCTCAATGTACCCTCCTCCTCCTTTACTCAGCATTTATTGTTAAGCACAGCATCTTGTGAGACCTCACCTGGAGTATTGCACCCAATTCTGGAATCCTCACCAGAAGAAGGGTATGGAACTGTCGGAATGGGACTAGAGGAGGCTACAAAGATGATCAGAGGGCTGGAGCACCTCCCATATGAGGACAGGCTGAGAGAGTTGGGGTTGTTCAGACTGGAGAGGAGAAGGCTACGAGGACACCTTAAAGAAACCTTCCAGTACCTGATGGGGTTACAAGAGAGCTGGGGAGGGATTGTTTACGAAGGTATGGAGTCATAGGGCTAGAACCAATGAGTATAAACTGGACAGAGGCAGATTTAGACTAGCCATAAGGAGGTAACTCTTCACCGTGAGGGTGGTGAGGCACTGGCCCAAGTTGCCCAGGGAAGCAGTGGTTGCCCCATCACTGGACAAGTTCAAAACCACGTTGGACGGGACTTTGAGCAGCCTGATCCAGTGGGAGGTGTCCCTGCCCATGGCAGGGGGTTGGAAAAAGATGATCTTTAAGTTCCCTTCCAACACAAACTATTCTCTGATTCTATGTCATATGGCATGGGAGTTGTGTTCAGTCAACTGGGGTCAGCTGTCCCAGTTGTGTCCCTTTCCAGCCTACTCACTGCAGGGGTGGTGCGAGAAGCAGAAAAGGCTTGATGAATGAACAAGGAAATTAGAAATTAGGCTCTGAGGATTATCTATCCTCCCATACCCAGTAGCTTCACATGTTCCAAAGCAGCACTCTGCTTTGCAGTTACGAGTCTCAGAGCTGAGCTACTCAAACATTTTTCAGATGACAGAGAATGTTTTTTCCTCAGGGCTTTATTGCTGCAATAACTTAAAAAAAAAAAAGTGTGATATCCATGATCATTAGCTTAATGACAGGACATTGGTCTTGCCTGATGCTACAGAGCAGCTTTTCTCTCCTATTCAGAACTGGCCCTAAACCTGATTTCTTTGGCACCACACAGTATCAGAGATCAGCCCATCTGGTAAAAACTGCTCAAACCCTTAAAAATAATAACCTCTGAACAGGAGATTGGCGATAAAGAAAATTAAAGGAGCAATGTCTAACACCAAAGACATATCTAACCTATCAGAGATCCAGAATGGAGTAGGACTTGCTCTCGCCATACCCACTGCATCGCCAAGTTCACATGGTTATTTGACGCTGTCATTTTCCAGTCAACATAAGTGATGGACAATCAGAATAGATTCATGAGGTCTTTCAGGAGCCCAATCTGGGAAGGCTTTTCCACTTTTCACAGCAGACTGATGTCTCTAACCAAGCACGTACAGTTTTGAGACCAACCTTTAAGAAGACCTCAAGAAAAGATGAGGCAGACCACAGAAAAAGGAGGGATGTATTATTTGCAGTCAGAACCAATGAGAACTGCCAGATTTACTTACAGCGATGATGCCAAGGTACAAGGGCATGAATGTAATATATTCTACTCGGTATGTTTTTGAGGACATTCTTGAAAATTGTATTAATGTATTACAAAACCTAGTGTTCCAGTCTGGAAAAGAAAGAATAGTTTGGAAGAAACATGAGCAGCACTAAGAAGCCAATTACAAAGGGAAAAAAATCCCAAAACAAACGAAAAAAGAGAAGCCTTGTTGCAGGCTACTGCAAATCTAACTCTCCTCTTAGAACAAAGCAGCTGCCAGAAGCAAAAGAGGAGAAAGTGGAAGCGATAGAGGAAAGCAGATAAGTTAAAAGGTTTAGGGGCCAGGAATGGCACTGCTGCAGACACAGCTGAAAGCAACATAAAATGTTTTGTGAGCACTAGCTCTGCCTTGCTTTCAGCTGCCCTCACTTTCCTACAAAATCTGGGACAGCAGAGAGTAAACGAAGAAGTTTCATAGGGCATAGGCCAGATAAGAATTAATGAAAGACTTAACTGAATCCACAGTTAGTCTTTAAAAATTACCACAGTAGCTAATCATAGCTCTGTTCCTGTGAGGTATAATTGATAGCTCATTACTCCCAACCCACCGAAGACTAAAGATGCTTTCCAAGTTCTGTAGGGAATGTATTCTGCAACATGAAGAAAAGTCTTCTCACAGCTGTAAGTTACTGAGGGAATATGTGGTTCTGAGCACCTGGTCACACGCTGACGACTGGAGGAAGCTCTAAGCCTCTAGGTTCAATGAGCACAGCCCAGGGACCACTGTGTCTTGGAATTCCATGTTATCACAGCCAACTTAGTTGCCTTTTGAGTAGCATGTGGAAAGGTTTTTACAGAATCATAGAACCACCAGGTTGGAAAAGACCCATCTCCAGAGCCTATACAGAAGCGCATATAAAACTGTGAGGATGCACTTGCCGCATTTTGTGTGCTCTTTCACCTCCAGGAATCTGACAGGACTTTAATACTGTAATGGACACATTTTTTAATGCTGCAAGATGTATAGTTTTGAAAACAAGACATTGAAGGTGGCACACAAGGCAAAGCAGGGCAACCAAGCTGGTGAAGAGTCTGGAGAACAAGCCTTATGAGGGGTGGCTGAGGGAACCGGCATTGTTTAGCCTTGAGAAAAGGAGGCTGAGGGGTGACTTTATCACTGTCTACAACTGCCTGAAAGGAGGTTGTAGTGAGGTGGGTGCTGGTCTCTTCTCCCAAGTAACAAGTGATAAGATTAGAGGAAAAGACCTCAAAGGGAGGTTTAGATTGGACATTAAGAAAAAAAATTCTTTTAGTAAAGAATGGTGAAGCACTGGAACAGGCTGCCCAGGAAAGCTGTGGAGTCATCATCCTTGGAGGTGTTCAAAAGACATGTATGTGTGGCACTTTGAGACATGGTTTAGAGATTGGTGGGAATGGTTGAACTCAATGATCCAGTGGGTCTCTTCCAACCTAGTGATTCTATGATTCTATGGCGTAGTAGACATGATGGTATCAGGCTCACAGTTGGACTGGATGATCTTTGAGGTCTTTTCCAACCTTAAAAATTCCATGATTATAAGGTAAATGAAAGTGAGAGAAGCATTAGACCTTTTATAATCATCAAGTAAAGATGACTGTGTCCTGAATCTACCTGGATTTGGCAAACACCAGGCTCTGTGCATGTGCACTTGCAGTTGTGGGTGCTAGAGTTGTGAATGTCAAGCCAGTTTTGTGGAATAGATTGAACAGAGTTGAAGATGATGCAAAACAAACTTCATAATGTTAGAGTCAGGCATATGGCCAAAGGAGGTACTGCACAGCAACCGTATTAAGAGAAATAACTGACCCTATCCAAAAAGAGCCTTCGCTCTTTTTCTGTAGGGGAAGACCAGGCTACACTGACACTATTAGCAAACATATAAGGATTAAAGAGTGAAATGAAACCTTTCAGACTCTTTCTCCTCAGTGGGGCAGGCGGCTCCACATTCAGGGGGCAAGCAGGCATTCCTAAATGGAGGTTATTAAGCTAGAGGTGATTTTTCACAGAAAGGTTCATTGGGCACTGAAACAGGTTGCCCAGGGAGGTGGTTGATTCACCTTCCCTGAAGGTGTTTAAGGCACAGGTGGATGAGGTGCTAAGGGGCATGGTTTAGTGTTTGATAGGAATGGTTCGACTTGATGCTCCAGTGGGTCTCTTCCAACCTGGTTGTTCTATGATTCTATGATCCTATACAGATGAAAAGCTGTGTGTTTAATACATCTCTAGAAAGGCTGAGCCACTACTGTGATGTTCAGTGACAATATGATCTAAGACTCTATAGGGCCAAGCACTTTTTAATCTGGGACAGGAGAATGAACTACATTTAATACATGAATCCAGAGAGATCTCACCAAAAGCTTTGTACAGCCTTAGGCCTGCTGTGTACAAATCGGCTGAATTCAAACCTGGGCAGACACAGAGAATAGTTTTTACAATGAACAACAAGACATTGAAGAATGAAGATAGTTTCGGCTGTTTAGGATAAGCAAAAAAACCACCAGAAGAATGTTAAGCAAGTAGTGAGAAGCGTTATGTAGCTCAAAGATAAGGTAATTAGAGACCATTAGAGACTAACACTGATCTCAATGCACTGATGAGCATCTAGAAACAGTATAACAATCTTCTAATAAACTAACAGGAGAAAATAAAACAAGATAGTTTGAGCTCAGTATAAGGGACTTCCCTGAGTCCCATAAACACTACAGGACTGACTGCAAACAAAGGGCTAGAGCCAACTGCACTGCAGACTGCTTTTAATACTCTATTATCCACATATCACTCCAGCATTCCTTACATTTGGTTAGGGACACGTATGCAAAGCAAGCCAGAGATCAGATCTATGTGATCACGCTGGATCCTTTTCTTTGTTAAAAGGAAGTAGACAAAATTTATCTTAGTTACAAAGAGGGTCATCAGGGAAAGAAAAGCTTTCCTAGTGTAACAGTGGCAGAGTCTTCCTAATGTGATGGTGGAAGAGCTACACAAACCAGATTCTAGATTCAGTGTATCTGTGACAGACTTAGGTCACTATATGAAAAATTTAGACCACTAATGAGTGGAAATAGTTGCCATAACCCAATGATCACAGGGGTTGGTAAAAGATTGGGCTGTCAAGGATGGATCCGAGTCAGAAGAATCCTCACTAGTTCCGTCCTAAAATCAGCTTTTATAAGGTTGCTGTTGCTTCTTCTACATGCCACTGGTGAACAGCTATAATCTGAAAATGAATATCTGAGGAAAAACACCACAAAGCACAGTCAAAGCGGTGCCTTTCTGCTTTTTGCTGAGCAGAGCTCCTAGAGCTGCTCAGAGAAAGACAGACGGGGCAGAGGGTTCAGTCACCACAATAGCGAAGTAGAAATACAACAGAAAACTGAAGGAGCACCAGGTCTCCTCACTTCAACTTAACATAAACAAAGCAAAGTATAAAGCCCAGAAATAGAGTGCAGAACACACGCTAGCTACTGATACAAACTGTGAACAGCTAGGATCCTTCCATGGCAATTATGTGAGAAGAGTAAAAAGCCTCCTTTGAATCAATGCATTGTTTGGCATCGACGTATTAAATCAACATCACTTTAAGTTTCTTGTGCACATAAGCAGGCTACCCACAAACACACACGTGCCCACTGCACTTTTAGAAAGGTTCTCCTGGGGCCGACAGCACGACTTAAAACTCAGCTAAGGCTACAGACCGCAACAAAAGCATACAGCAGAACTAAACAAACGAAGTTCTGAACAACACCAGAAGCTCTCCCGGTCCAGCTGAGTGTAGGAGGCAACATTTCTGTGGAGAAGGCTTACCACATGCTTCTGGCTACCTGCCATCCATGCTGTAAGCACCCCCACCACGTTTCTCAATTGGTTGCCTCCTGCCTACTCAAACGCATCTTGGGCAGCGAGAATAAAACAAGTGGTATCAAGAGCGCTGAATGCATTAGAGCCCCGTGAAGCTTGCAAGTTGCCCTACTTGGTCTCCTTCTATCCTCCAAACAGAAGAGTTTTCCAAAAAGGGAAGAGTCAGTAATTTCTTCTGAAACCATCCCAGGGGCAAAATGTGTTAACGTGCTATTTCTGCTAAAGCAGAATAAAATATAGCACAGCAGAACAGAAGAGGATGAAAAGACCACACAGAATAATTTGCAAGAAGAACATATGGACAGGCTTCATAAAAACGATCAGTTTATCTCTGTTAGTGCAGAATTACTCTCATATTCAGAAGGATTTAAACCCTTGAAGTCTCTTTTATTATGTAAGTATCACATCTCCTACAAAGGTCATGACAGGGCAGTTACTTTACAGAATGGTCTTAAAAATCACAGAACAGTTAAATTTGGGAAGAACCTCCACAGATCATCTAGTCTAACGTCAATATTCAGAATAGGATCAACTAGAGGGGATTGCTTAGGGCATCATCTAGTTGGGTGCAACAACCTCATTGTGTGGATAAACTACTCTTCCCTAATCATAGCTGGACAGTCAACTCCTGACTAGAGAGGTTTAAGGGAAACGAAGTTGGAAACAAAGTACATGGATTTCATTAGGACCCAAAGCAACTGAGTATAAAAGAATTTTAATTTTAAGAGGCAGCTACATACAGAAAATGTCAGCCAGACTGTCATTCTTACCAGCTAGCAGATGGAAGATTGATGATAACTTCTGGCTAGGGGCTACTACCCATTCCTGCAAATCATCCCCCACAAAAAGCTTACTTGCCCTTCAAACATACAGGATTAATTTCCACGTTTTAGGTCTTCTGGACTCTTCCTGAAGGAGTTACTCAACCGCCCAAACTAATGATCAAAGTTCTTCACTCTGTTTGGCCTAACACACAGTGGCTGGGTCTTAGCTCCATCTGTCACAAAAAAGACAAAGGTGCCTAGTTTGTATTTCAGATACAAGAGGGAAAATTCAGTTTGCAGTTATGATACCAAGTGGTAGACACATGCAAGGTCTCATGCTCTGTTTTTACTCATTAGATGCCCCTTCAGAGATCTAGTATAACTAATTCTGCTGACCAGCCACCACGTGTCCAAGATGTGCTCAGTACAGATGATACTGCACTGAGTACGAGCCCCGTTAGAGCCAATGGAAATCAATATATAGGACCTCTGAGGATATTTAGATGTAGTAACTTTGACTTGAATTTCACAATATAAAAATTTCACAAAATAAAAGCTATACACACATTGCCCTCAGATGAAAACAAAAGCTCAAGGACACAGCTGAGGGCTCAAAGACTCCAAAACCATTGCCAGAAATGGCAGATGATGGTCTTCGATTAAGTCAGGAGAGTATATGTGCACACACACGTCCTTGCCCTGAGGGCAATGATTAGTTATTTAAGCACTGACTTCAAAAACCATAGAAGCACAGAATGGTTTGAGTTGGAAGGGACCTTAAAGATCATCCAGTTCCAACCCCTCTGCCATGGGCAGGGACACCTCCCACCAGACCAGGCTGCTCAAACCACCATCAAACCTGGCCTTGAACACCTCCAGAAATGGGGCAGCCACAGCTTCCCTGGGCAACTATCATGGTGAAGAAATTCCTCCCTACGTCCAGTCTAAATCTGCCCCTCTCCAGTTTATACTCATTTCCCCTTGTCCTACCACCACAAACCTTCATGAATAGTCCCTCTCCAGCTTTCTTGTAGCCCCTTTCCAATTCAAAAATCTTTAAGCAGAGATCACTCAGCTGCAGAGAACATTCCCAGACTTGAGATACCAGTTCAGCAACTACCAACAGATTAAGATCAAACAAAGAGGAAAGGGAGGAATTACCTGGGGCAAAACATTCCATGGCAGCTGAACGCTCCTCCTCAGCTGAACAGGGAGGGTACCATTTTCCCACTCCCCCTCATTTTTGTGTGACTTTCCTTTTTCCAAAGATGTTCAAGCTGCACAGCAACATCAGCTTTTCCAATTCCATTCCATCACAGATAACGTGTGCATACCAAAGCAAAGCACCGTCATGGGAATGACAAACCTGATCTTTCCAGGAGGGAAAAAAAGTGTGAAATACGCAGAATTCTAGCTGTGGTCAAAGTAGACTTTTACATACATAGGAATGGGAAGCTTCCAATTTTACAGTGCTTTTCTTTGTGCTCACAATCTGCAAGCAGCCCTCATCCTGCAGCTGAAGCTATGGTAACAGAGCCTTATGAGAGCGGCTAAAGGACAAAACAGGATAAAAGTACGGTCTGAAAGACGTGCTGCAGAAAATTGAAGCTGAAGGTGACCATCTCTTGAAAAATAGCACTTGTAGACAAACACAGAAGCGAACATCCTACAAGAGCTTGAGTTTGGGCAAAGAGGATGCCATTTTGCAGATCACTTAAATCATCTCCAGCTTTTGTACTTCAGATTCCACTGCGTCTATCTATAAATTTTTATTCTTTGCTTTCAAACAGCAGCGTTCTTCTCTGAAATTCTTTCTTAAGGAAGATAACAAGCAATTCTTCAGCATTAAATTTCAGGGTCGAATTCACTTGCACCTTATGGACAGAAAAAGCAGTAGGCTAGCTTGTCTGAATCACTGGGAGAAGTAATTTTACATATCTCCTCACACTGAGACTGACGACTTGTGCCTGAATACTTCTAACACATTTCGAAAGACTCTGGAGGACCTTCAAGAAGTAGAGGGACTAGTTTACCTTAGTGGTTTTCTAGGAATTTGACATAAAGTACACACACCATATTTGTTACTCACATCTGAAAAGCTTGAGTTTCTTAGCCCTGGTACTTTTTCTGTCTCTTCTTACTATGTAGTAAGGAATCTTCTATCACGTAATAACTTATTTCCTATGAAGATTTCCCTACAGGTTAAAAATCTCAATTGTCTTTTGGTCTGGCAGGCACCATCTCTCAGTCTCATACACCTCACCTTTAACCATTTGCCTTTGCAAAGAAAGCATCTTTTTCAACAAAGGCTGTTCGCCCCATTTCCCTCCCCAAGCTGGCATCATGTGGGTCAACAGATGTCAAGGAGGATGGGTTGGGTGGTTTTGTTGGTTTTTTGTTTTGTTTTTTTTAAATTAAAGTACTCCAGAACTAAGACTTAGTGAGAACATCATAATGAAATGTTGAAATCAGTGATTATTTTTATCCTGGCCAGCTCCTCATAGAGTCTTTTAGTTCTTCTAGCCTCATAAAACTTGAATGACAGCTTAAAGGGAAAGAATTGTAAAGTTTTTGGCAGAATGTCTACATGTAAGGTGGGAATGGTCCTCTACCGCAGTTTTACAATCAATCTCAGTGACATTCCACATAACATACATTGTTTTAACTGCTAAAGCTATTACTATATAATTAGCAGGAAAAACGGAGAACCTACATATACAATTTCGGAATCAAAGAACAAAGGGACTTACGAGTATTCAAGGTCACATGAATTCTGTGTTTGAACTAGTAGATATCAGCTGTCTGCATCGCACCGTGGTTGTTAACAAAAACATCATGGGAGCTACACAAGAAGCTCAAATGCTCCTGTTTTAAATCTAGAGTCTAATACCAACTTCACAATACGGAGGTTATTCTCAAGACCTCTGCCGTTCCCATTGAAAGAGTATCTGTTAGTGTTCTGTGTACTAACAGGCATTAAAATCAGATGCCAAGTGCCTAGATCTTAATTGTTCTTACTACAGTTCAAGGACCACATAGTGTAAAAACCCTCTATTTTTTGTTCTAATATAACAGTCTATTGAACGTGGCTCCATTTATCTTTGCACTAATTATTACGATATATGGAAAAACACTTTGTTATCCAAAACTCAGCAATAAACCATCCTCCTACCTTTGAGGCAATTTTTGAACAACAGCAACNGAGATTTAGGCTAGACATTAGGAAAAAAAAATTCACAGAAAGGGTTGTTAGGCACTGGCAGAGTCTGCCCAGGGAGGTGGTTGATTCACCTTCCCTGGAGGGGTTTAAGGGATGGGTGGATGAGGTGCTGAGGGACATGGTTTAGTGTTTGATAGGAATGGTTGGACTCGATGATCCAGTGGGTCTCTTCCAACCTGGTTGTTCTATCATTCTGTGATTTAGAGTATATAGTACATGCCATTAGGGTAGATAGGAAGGAAAGGAAAAGAATAAAGTGACTACATACCCCTCATTTATGTATTCACCTAAATTAAGGAGTGAGTTGCAATGGGAAGGATGCTTACCACTCAGAGTTTGACCTGTGTGTATCCAGAGCAACTCAGTTCATAGCAACTGCAGATACCAAATGGTAAGATATTCCCTAGGAAAAACAGACATTTGGTTTCCTTCTTAACTCAGACAACACCGCTTCAGCTTCACCAAGCACAATCTCTGTGTCACAACGCAGTTTCAAATCAGTAAGACAGGTGTTAGATCTGTCAGCAAATTCTGCACGGCTGTGTAGTTCAATAAGGATCTGACTAATAGATCGTGTCAACATGTCTCAACAAAGGCTTCAGAGATCTCTCTGTAGGCCACCTTAATTGCAGCCACAAGCTCCTAGACATCCAATCAGCTTGACGTAACACAGATGATAAAAAGCTACATAACCAACGCGATGAGAACATCAGGATTTTGCTCCAGCTGTTCCTAAGAAGCCTGTCTGCTTCACAGTGAAACCTTGTAAGATACGTACTCCCTCCTACAGCCCTGCGAAAACAAACCATCCTCACCACTGGTTCAATTTGTGCACCTTATGGGAGGTGTCCCTGCCTATGGCATGAGGGTTGGAACACGATGGTCTTTAAGGTCCCTTCCAACCCAAACCAGACTATGATTCTATGATTATCCATTTTTTCTAAGCATCTTTCACAAAATTGCACAATACATTTCTGATACTGTACTATTATCTCAATAATATCTAGTACGATCAAACAGATCTCACACAAAAGATCTAAGATACCTCACCCATCCTTACTAAAAAAGCTCCACTTTGCTGAATATTATTATTAATACTACTAATAATACTTCTGGCTCCTCAAAGTTAAGTCAACTGTAAACAATAACTGTAAGAGACTTCTCTTCTCTTACTCTGGGCCCCTCAGCACAAGGATGTTGAGGCTCTGGAGCGAGTCCAGAGAAGAGCAACAAAGCTGGGGAAGGAGCTGGAGAACAGGNTGGGTCTCTTCCAACCTGGTTATTCTATGATTCTAAGATCACCAAGACCAGTCCCTTGCCAGCACAAGCACAAACTTCCTAAATTTCAGAGAATTTAAACCCAACTTCCACCCAAAAAACATCTTATCCAAATGAAAACAGCGTAGAGCTTGAAGTGAACATCAAATTATAGCACACATGGGCTAAAGTTGTTGTGGTGGATGCTGGGGGCAACAGGGGAAACAGACAAATAGTACTATAATGGCATAAAGCACTGCTGTAAAGATACCTGAAAACAGTAAAAAAAAAAGAAGTCAGAGTTTAGATTACTGAAGAGAAAAAAAATCTGGGAATTTTGAAGAGACAGCTTGCTCCCTCTGCTCCTGTGAAACTAAAATGAGGCTCAATATACTAGTATTCAACAAAAAAACCCCATTGAACTGGCAGTGGTAATAACAGCGAGGACAGGCAAGAGTTCAACACGACTGGGGGTCACTTAAGTTTGATTTAAAAGGAATCTTGATAAGTTCTTCTTATATAAATACAACTGAAGGCCACACACAACCCCCAAGACCACATTATGTCTCATTCTATACATTCAGCTATCTATGAGCAAGAGTTACCCTCACAGACTTTGTAAATACAAAGTGGATCTACCAATACCTGCCTTTTCTTCCACTACCAGGTTGGCATTTCTCCCTGGCTAAATTTCCTAAAAATTGAAGTTAACAACCAAAATGGTCTGAGGTTCCACCCCCTCACAAAAAAAAGGTTTTAATGGTAGAGACAATTACACTTGCTTTTCATAGAATCATAGGATCACCAGGTTGGAAGAGACCCATCGGATCATCGAGTCCAACCATTCCTATCAAAATTTTAATCTACATTTAATCAGAACCCACAGATATTTGTGATTTTATCAACTGCAATCTAAATAAAATTTAGATCTTTGCGTGCTGTAATAAATCTCTGGTCAGAAAACATTATTCATTGTTAATTGCTCGGGGGGGTGGGGAAGATAATGCTTTCAGAGCAAAAGCAACCAGTGTCAGGCAAACTCCATTTCTAATTAGCATGTCCCTTGCTGCTAAACATATGTTGATGAAAGAAAGGACGTCCACTCTAAAAAATGGGCTTCGTGTTTTTCATTGCAGAAAAAGCCTCAATGTGTTTTCAAAACAACTATGTTGAGTTAAAATAAATAAATAAACAGACAAATAAATAAATAAAATCTGGAAGTCAGGTTGTTCTTAAACAATTAGAAAGAGGAGAAGAAATTGTGTGTGTTTCAGTAAGAATTAAGTAGTTTAAGCTCTGATTTCAAGCCTAAGTCATTAGACTCATTACAGACCGATCAAAATAGCACTCTCGGCGCAATACTCTCACTCTTTAAAACCTTTCGGAACTGATAACTATCAGTTGGCCACATTCGATTTTCAGTTTAATCTCTTGAACAGGGAGCCTCCTGTAGTACCACTAGATCATCTTTGTAGAGCACCCTAACTCATGTGTGACTTCGTATAGCAGCCGAGATTGATGGCGTGCGCTACACCTACATCATCAATAACTTAATTCCATCCTTTAGCAGCTGGAAGGCCACTCTCTAGCACAAACTTTGAAAAATGACAGCCACAGCTTTAAAAATGCAATTGATGATGCTTAATGGCTATGAATTCCGTATCCAGCTGTTCCAGAGAGAATAATCATCCTGTCAGTAATACATACAACAATTGCTAGTATCGCTATCCCTGTGACAAAACACTGGGACATGAGCAAGTAAAAGAGAAAAAGCCACATGGAACTCAATAAACTTTGCACTTTCTCTCGTACACCTGCCCAAAGCGAAGCGCATTCCATTTACCGGCACTGCTGGCTTACTGTCTTTCAGCTAATTAAATTTTCTTCATTGACAATTAGACCAATGACCAGCTGCTGACCATCCCATTTATTCCATACTATGCACCAGTTCAATAATAGAATAAATGCTTGTGTATCCACTTCTAATGCAGTCAAAAGCCTATTGTCAGCATCTTCAACCTACTCCGATACGCAGGAATGAAAATAAACTTAGAGAAGCACCTAAACTTCCTCTTAGTGGTGTTTTCCAAGATATGTGTATTTTCTAAAATGTAGACAGTTTTACATAATTTGCCCAGGGAGGTGGTTGACTCACCTTCCCTGGAGGGGGTTTAAGGTGTGGGTGGATGAGGTGCTGAGGGACATGGTTTAGAGATTGGTGGGAATGGCTGGACTCAATGATCCAATGGGTCTCTTCCAATCTGGTGATTCTATGATAATAAAAGTTAACAATTTCCATAAATACTCTCGGCTGCAGAGGCTGATGAGATGAGCTTGTAAACTCTTCCAATTCTGCTATTTCATCCCAGGTGACCAGGTGGCATCTCTTCATCCATTTATTCCTCGCTGTATTTTCTTCCCAATCTTAAATCATCATTCTTTAAGGTGTCTGAAGAAGACTTACATGACCTATAACTTTACACAGTAAAGGGTGTCACTCAGCAAGTTCATTTGAGCTTTCTCTTCAACTCTACATAAAAAAAATGGGTTTTTTTTTTTCAACCTTTAGTTTTAAACAATTTGAGTGCTTCGAAATTTGTTTCCCTCTCTCAGCTCAGTATTTTTTTCCTTTGCAAGCACGGCATCACTGTTATTTCATAGAATCACAGAATTTCCAGGTTAGAAAAAGCTTTTGAGATCATTGAGTCCAACCATACCTGTCCACGACTAAATCAAATTTCTGAGCATCTATATACTATATATAATAGGGTTATTAATGATATTCCTGCAATATATAACATCTATACATTATAGATAATGTCTATGTAGTATAGGTACTGTGCATCTATATAATACATAACGTAAATATTACATATCTAATATAGATATTAGATACATAATATATCTAATATATAACATACATATTTTATAAATGTAATTTTATAGATAATACAGATATATCATAATTTATAATAAAGGTAGATTCATAAAGCTATAACATATAATATCTATATCATATCTATATCATAAATGCCTATACAATATACCATAATATACAGGCATATAGATATAAAGTAGATATATAATAATGTACAATAAAGATATAGTTATATAGATATGGTATTATATACGTACACACATTGTATCTATATGTCTTTATATCATGATATACAATAGACATACAAATATATATATAATGTAGTTATATATAATACAGATATAACAGAGATAATCTACTACATGCTAGTAGATATACGATTAGATATATCGTTATATATATTAAGCATATTAGTATATATACTATTATATATATCATTATGCATATTATACATGTTAGTAGATATACGATTAGATACATTATTATATATATTACACATATTAGTATATATACTATTATATATATTATATATAATACATATATAAGTATATATACACTATAATATAGCAGCATATATTATAGTATTATATACCATACATTGTACACCATATATTATATATATTCTGTATAATATATAATGACACACAAGCATGTATTCTATAGAATATATCATCATTACTACACATAGTTATTCTATCAAAATTAATAGTTATAACTACATACAATATGGCTATTTAACTATAACTATATATAGTTATAACTATATATNAGTTATTTAACATAATACAGTTATTTAACATAATATAATTATTTAACACAATACAGTTATTTAACATAATATAGTTATTTAACATAATATAGTTACAACTATATATAATACAGCTCTTTAACAATAACTTTATATAGTTATAACTATATATTATATCTATTTAACTATATAACTACATATAATACAGTTGCATATAATTATAGTTATATATGTAAAAATATACTATGTTAATGGTTATATATAATATTTTAATATATGTTTATATATACATATAGTTAATAGTTACATACACCATATATATAGAGCTATACACTATACAATACATAGTACATACATAAAACTATATATACTATACAATATATAGTGTATATATAACTATACATACTACACAACTAAATCAGCTTATCTATAACACGGTTCTATATAACATGTCCAGTCCTACCGTATATACTGATATACATCCGCATAGGCAATTACCTCTACAGCAGCAGAACAAGCCTAATCCCACCGAGCACAAACACAATTGCCCTATAGGCTATTACAAGCCCTAATCTCACGGCACAGACTATGTAGCCGTCACCGCTGGCTGCTCTGACCCCTCTCCTCCTCCTCCACCTCCACCCTCGCCGCCCCGCGAGCAGGCGCTTGAGCCCATCCAGCCCCTCCACTCACCCTTCTCCCGGCCCAGCTCCATGCGCGCCCTTCTCTTCCTGCTCCGCCGCGCCCGCCCATTGGCGGAGCCGCCTCCGGAGGCCGCTCCCCCACCCCGCCCCCAATCCCCTCCCACTTCCCTCCGTCGCCGTTCGCCGCGCGGGCCGGCAGGGGGCGCTGCGCCGCGCGCGGGCCGGGCGTGGAGGGAGGGAGGGAAGGGAAGGTGGGGGGGGGGGGTG
>WAAB01004010.1:0-14815 GCA_013389865.1 Piaya cayana | reverse complement strand
CCGGCCCCGCTGTGCGCCAGGGGCTCTGTCCCACGGGCACCCGCGCAGCCCCCCGGCCGCCGGCCAGCAGAAGAGACCCAAATCGGCCATCGTGGCCAGGGACGTGCCAGGGCCGGGGGACTGCTCGCTGACCGCGCTGCACATGGCCACCTACCTGAGCCAGCTGGACCGGGCGTCCCCCGAGTGCAGAGGGGACGCCCCCAAGACTCTGCTGCACCAGACCCGCAGCGCCCTGGAGCCGCCCCCGCGACCCTCCCGCGAGGTGCCAAGGTGCTCACTGGATGCTCACCTGCGCGGCCACCCCCGAGAGGTACGGCTGGGGGCACCGTGGGGCTCTGGAGCTGGGGAGCTCGGGGAGGACAGGGAAGCCCCAGCAGAGGATGGGTCCCATCCTCATGGCAGTTCACAAGAGGTGGGATGTGGTGGAAGGTAGAGGAGCAGCGATGCACCCAGTTCATGCGAAGTGAGGATGTGAAGATGGGGCCTTCGTGGTCCTGCTGTGATGCTGCTGGCATGTGTCTTTTTTCTTTTTTCCCCAGCGGCCTTGCGACAGGAGCGAGCGCTCCCTCGGTGCCGGGTGCCTGGACCACCCTGGCTTGCGGCAGGACGTGGAAGGGCTGCAGAAGCACGGCTGGGACCACCTGGAGACCTTCAGGTACCCCCAGGCCCTGGAGCTCGGAAAGGGGAGCACCGTGCGAGCCAGCTCTGGTGGCCCCAGGGTCCCTGGCAGAGCCCTGCACCCAGGAGGGGAGGAGAAGTGAGCCTTGGGCTGGGGATGTGGCAGGCCAGGAGGACACCCAGTACCTCCCTCTCCGTGGGTGCCCTGGGGCTGTGCAGGCTCCCTGCTCCTCTTACCCTGCACACACAGACAACAAGGAGCGGGACCTGCTGGAGGCTGGGGGGGCTCAACCTGACCCACCCCCACAGCAAGCTCGGCGAGGGCACGGCCGTGAGCCAGCCGTGGAGACCTGACCTGGGACCCAGCACCTAGATGGGGCTGCAGCACCCGCCTGTGCTCTCCTTTGCGGAGTGACCCATGCAGGCAGAGCTGCCAAGGAGGACCAGGCACCCCGGGGCTGGAACTATCGGCTACGCTCCCAACCTGTCCGGCTTCACCACTAAGCGACTGGTGTTCCTCGGCTGGGAAGCCTCAGGATGATCTTGTGGCCATCAGGACGCTCTTGTGGCCATCAGGATGGACACTCTGGGTCCCGCTGCCTGTCTCCATCCTCCCTTCCAAAACTGTTGGAAGGACCACGCTGAGTCTCACCAGCAAGGAGCGACTGGAGACATGGGAGATGTTGAGGCCACTTAGAAAGTGAAGATCACTGGGAGCTGCAGACCTTGCAGCTCAGCCTCTTGAGGCAGCTGACTTGCAGCCTGAGTGGGTGCAGCGGCGTCTGCGTCCGGCCCAACCTCACACACCACGTGCCTTCGGCCTCGCTGGTCACTCTCTCCTGCCCAGGCTCAGCCCTGTTGGATGACATTCCCAGAAGATTTCTCCTAGAGCAGCTGCTCCTGAGGCTGTGGTGCTGTCCCCACCTGGAATAAAGTCTCAGGGACACTGGGTGGGTGTGTGCGACGTCTGGCTCCGTGTGGGGAGCTGCCAAGCCGAGCTGGGCGAGCTGGGTGCGGAGAACACCAGCTCCCATTGCCTCCACCTTCCCCCTGTGTAACTGAGGGCCCTGCAAACCCTTCTCCTCGAGGCTGCCCTTGCCCGGTTCCCGTGTGGCTCCCACATGGGGTTGGGGTGGCTCTGCCTTGGCGGAGCTCTCGCGGTGCCACCGTTCCCCTCAAAGGCGCCGGCGCTGCCCTCTCAGCCCTGCACACCCACAGCCTCCCACACTCTCCGTCTGTGCCTGAGCATCCTCGCACTCCTCCTGCACCCGCCACCCAACCCTGAGCTGGGCTGCTCGTGGCCACTGTCCCCCGTGTCTCAGCACACACCCCACACCCTGCCGGGTGCACAGCACCCCCTGCACCCACCCGCGTGCTCCCAAAGGGGTTAAACCCCCTGGAGCAGGAGGAGCCCTGCAGGCGGTGGGCACCCGCTTGCCCACAGACCCTGGATCTCTGCAAGCAGCGAGGTCCTGGCTGCTGCAACATTTTGTCCCCGTTTCAGGGACTCTGTGCCCAGGCTGCCCTCAAGGTGACAGTGGCCACCTGTGTCCCTAGGATTAGGGTTAGGGTAGGGCAGTACCCCTGGGGTACGGGCACTGCTGGGACCCTCGTAGCCCCAAAGGGGTGGGGAGGCCGCCCTGGGGAGGGCGAGGTGATGAGGTCCCCATGGGCAGGGGGCTGCGATGCCCAGAGGCCAGAGGCTGTGGCCACTGTGGTTGAGGGACCCCAGTCCTCCGGGATGAGGGGCTGTGGTCCCCTTGGCCAAAGGTCCTTGGCCTCCATGGGCAAAGGGGCACGGTGTGTGGGTGAAGCCAACTCATCTCCCACCCAGGGGGCTGCGAGGGCTGCCGTTGGCCCAAGGCCTGGAGATCAATGATCAGGATGGGTGTGCGCAGGGCTGAGCCCCGCGGGCAGCCCCTGGGGTGGGCAGGGGGGTGGGCACGGGCACTGCCAGCGCTGCTGCTGCGCCCGCCTCCGCCCGCCTCCAGCCCTGCCTCTCCGGGGCACTTTGCTCCCGGCGGGACAGCAGGAGCGGGCACGGAGGGCTCGGCGCACGGCGGCGCTGCCAGCATGGTCCCCAGCCCCACGGGGCACGGGCGCTGCCCGGGGGTGCCCCGCTCCTGAGAGCCACCCCAGCCCAGGACAGCAAGGTGAGCCGGGCATCCCGCACCTGGCGGAGGGCAGCGGGCAGGACAGCCTCACCGCGGCCGTGCCGTGACCACGCCGAGCCGGGGAACCCTGTGGGGAGAAGCTTTGGCTGCTCGAGGGATGGAGGTGGGATCCCCAGGAGTGGGTGGGCGTGGAGCGAGGGTCGGCCAGGGTCTCCCCATCCCTCCACCAGCCCAAAATCCCTTCACCAGCCTGAAATCCCTTCACCAGCCTGAAATCCCTCCATGCACCCTCCTCCCTCGCGCACCATCCACCGCTTCTTCCATTCCTGAGGGCCTTCATCCTTCTTCCCACTTCTTCCTTCGTCTCCATCTCCCACATGGCTGTGTCCTCACAAGGTGAAGCTGCTCTGGGGCCGTCCCAGCTCACCCCGTGCTCCTGCCCTTCCTGAGAGAGGAGGAGGGACAGGGAGAGCCCCCAAGGGTGAAGGGAACCCTCACCTCCCACCCTGCTGAGATAGGGGGTCACCTCGGTGCAGGGGTGTGACGGGCACTGAGGGAAGCCCCCAGCCCCGCTGGCATCCCCAGGGAGGAGGCTCCGGTGCCCGGGTAGCGCAGGCGGATCGTGCTTTGGCTGCTCTTGTAGCTGAAGGGAAGGATCGAAAAGAAATCAGGTCACGCTCCCCTTGTGCCGGGGCTTTGGCTGCACGAACCACGTGGCGATTAGGGCCAAGGGTCCTTCTGCAGGATATTTGGCATAATTTCCCCTTGTTTTGCAATTTCCAGGAGCTTAAGTGAGAAGAAAAGCCCTGTTTTCCCTCTGCTCCAGCCATAGCTGGGCCCAGGCTCACCCAGTCCCGCGTCCCTCGGCGGCTGCTCGCTCCCCTCTGCGATCTGCTCTCCCCTCTCCGAAGCTCCTGCCAGATGTTCGACCACCCCTGACCCCCCGTCCTGTCCTGCTCCTGCAGGACTTTGGCTCCAGGGCAGAGTCTGCTCTCCGCTGCCCTGCTCATTCATTCCATTGGTGCCTTTCCAACGCCGCCAGTGCCCAGGGGCTGCGGGCTCGGCCGGTTGAGCCCGGGCTGGGGGCATCCACCAGCTCCCTCGCTGCTTCCCAGGGCGTGCGCAGGGCCCAGCCTGCAGGCACCATCCCACGGGGACGCACGTTTCCCAGCGCCGTGTCCCTCGTGCATCCCCAAACCAGGCAGGGCAGGAGGGGACGCACCCTCCCCAGCTCCCAGTCCTTTCCCTGCGGTGCTTTCCCTCTCCTGCTCTGGCTGCGAGCCCGAATTCTTGGTCCTTCCTCAAAAATCTGGAGAGGCTGTGGCCAGGGAAAGCCTTGCTGGGGCCACCAGGGATGGGCCTGGCGGTGACGTGTCCTCGGCTTCAACCGATGTGAATGAGGAATTCAAAGCACTGATTTTGATGGTGACTAAGATGAGGAAGCAGGGCACCTGCTGAGATAAAGATTTGCAAACGCCACCTTCTTTTCCATTGTTCTTTTCCCTGGTTCTCCCCAAGGAAGCTCAGGAACGGTTCAACCCCTCTGCTCAGGCTTTCTCAGCCACCAGAAGCCCCTCACCTGCGCTCTCCTCCAAGCTCCTTGCTTGGCTCAGGCTTTTTCCTTATGCGTTCCTTACACCAGATTATTATCTTTTTATTTGTTTGCGTCTTCATATCTTCGCTGTTGACCTATGTCATTGGCTTCTGTCTCCGGATCCTGCAGCAGCACCTCTGGCTGGGCTGAAGGTTTCATGCACACTTGCTTTCAGAGGCTGGAAGAGGAAAATAAACCAGGGTTGCAGCTTGGGGAGACGCAGCTGCTGCACTGGAACCAGTATGACCAGCACAGCGTTCCTGGCATCGGGGCCACCGCTGGCGCTTGGGGGGCTCAGGGTTTTCCCCTCCTGATTCTGGGAAAAGAGCGAGCTCTTCCCGCTGTTAATGTTTGATCAGGAACTGCCTGTTGCTCTCTGAACTCATCCCTGTAATAAATCCGGGCACCTGCCCGTGCCGGCCGCGGTGGGAAGGAAGCCGCGGGGTGTTTGACGGGAGCCCGGAGCTGCAGCTCGGCCCACAACTCAAACAGAGCCCAGAGGTGCGTGCGGCACCGAGGGGCCGGTCCCGCGGCCACCCGCCTGCCCAGCTGCCTGCTGATTCATTTACGATCATCTCTGTAAACTCAGGGATGTCACTCTGGGCGAGGCTCGGCAGAAAGAAATAGAGAAGATGGGTCGCGGCTCAGCTGATCTGCGGATACACCCTCTGCGGCCCACGTCCACGCATCTTGGTGACGAAGGCAAGGGGCAAACAGGAGAGGGATGAGGAGGGAGCCAAGGGGTGAAGGAACCTGAGAGCCTGATGCTTTCCACCTCGTATCACCACCACCAGCATCCCACCAACGTGCATCCTCTCTCTGAGCCCCAGGTTGTCCCCTGAGCCCCAGGTTGTCCCCTGAACCTGCACCCGTCACCTGGACCAATGGGAACTGGAGGCACATCAGCATTTCCACCATCAGACACTGTTGGCAGCTGCACCCTCAGCTCCGCTGGTCCCACAGCAGATGCTCCTGCTCCCAGGTTCCTCATCCAAGCCTCTGGCCTTAGTCAGCAGAAGCAGCCGCTCCAAACTCACAGTCAGAGATGGTTGTGAGGAGGAACCACGGGGTGTGCAGCCTTCTCCGACCCTTTGCTGGACACCGTGACGGTGGCAGAAGCTCCTTCTTCCCTCTGGAGGAGCCAGGTCTGAGCTTCAAACATCCCAAGAAGCAAACGCACCAATTCAACAGGTCACGCTTACACCTCAGGGCTTGATTTTCCAGGAGGATGTGGCTTCAAGACTTTGATCCTAACACCATGAGGAAAAAACATCCTTCCTGGTTTCTGAACTTGCACCGTCTTGGGCTGGGACTTGGCTCTGGCCACGCTCCTCTCCGCAGGGCTCAGCTCATCCCTCTCCTGCGGAGAATATCCAGCAGCTGGAGGCCCCTCGCCGTCCAGGGATGCTCCCGTAACAGCCCCCCCAGGATCTCTTCGGGCCACAATATTCCCCCAGACAAGCCTTTCTTCTCCCTCCGCCTTTCTTGAGCCGCGGAGCCCCCCGGGACGAGCAGCGCCGTGGGGACGGTGCCAATTAGGCTGAGGCGGCTTCCAAGAGGCTGTGTTGGCCCCGACCGGGGGGCTGCTGTTGCTCATAAAGGTCTCATTGTTCATCGCGCCTGGCATCTGCTGGCCGGCGTGGCCGGCGTGGGCCTGTGTCTCCGGCGCGCTGCCCGGCTCCACGCGGCGCTGGTGTCACTGCGCGCTGCTCAGAGCCGTGATTAATGGGTGTGATTGCGGGGGCTGCCGAGGGGAGGGTTTGTCAAACCCCCCCTCTCCGACCCCTGCCAGGCCCGAACGCGCCAGCTGAGAAAAGCCAGAGAACCATCAAAGTGGCCGGAGCTCCTGGAAGGGGTGGGAGGGGAAAAGCCGGCGCCTTTGGCTCCCTTCCACGCTTCGTGCCTGACAATGCTCGTGGTCAACAATTAATGTGCTTTTATTAACTGCTCCCCTAGATCCGGCTGGGAGAACATGGCCACATCAGCGAGGACGCTCCCGGCTGCCTCGTGGACACCGACCCCGGCTCCCTGGCTGGGAGGGAACGGCACCGCGGCCGAGGAGGAGGCGAAGTGCGTCTTCGACGAGGAGTTCAAGTTCATCCTGCTGCCCGTCTCCTACAGCTTCGTCTTCGTGGTGGGGCTGCTCCTGAACTCGTGGGCCCTCTGGCTGTTCGTCTGCAGGATGAGGCCCTGGAACGCCACCACCACCTACATGGTCAACCTGGCCGTCTCCGACACGCTCTACGTCCTCTCCCTGCCCACCCTGGTCTATTATTACGCCGACCGCAACAACTGGCCCTTCGGGAAGTGGCTCTGCAAGATCGTGCGCTTCCTCTTCTACGCCAACCTCTACAGCAGCATCCTCTTCCTCACCTGCATCAGCGTCCACCGCTACGTAGGCATCTGCCACCCCATCCGCTCCCTCAAGTGGGTGAAGACCAAGCACGCCCGCATGGTCTGCGCGGGCGCCTGGCTCGTCGTCATCATCTGCCTCATCCCCAACCTCGTCTTCGTCACCACCAGCACCAGGGGGAACAGCACCTTGTGCCACGACACCACCAAGCCCGAGGAGTTCGACCACTACGTGCACTACAGCTCCTCCGTCATGGCCCTCCTCTTCGGGGTCCCCTTCCTGGTCATCGTCCTCTGCTACTGCCTGATGGCCAAGAGGCTCTGCAAGTCCAGCCTCTTCAGCCCCGGCCCCCGCATGCCCTCCTACAAGAAACGCTCCGTCAAGATGATCGTCGTCGTGCTCACCGTCTTCGCCGTCTGCTTCGTGCCCTTCCACATCACCCGCACCATCTACTACACCTCCCGCTACGTCCAAGCCGACTGCCGGACCCTCAACATCATCAACTTCTCCTACAAGATCACCCGGCCCCTGGCCAGCATCAACAGCTGCCTCGACCCCATCTTGTACTTCTTGGTTGGGGACAAGTACCGGGGGCTGATGCGCCGGGGAGCGGCCCAGCGCCTCCGGCCCGTGCCCACCTGCGACCTGGCGCTGGTGTCCCCCTCCACGGACGATGGGCTGGGTGACGGCCACGCCGCCAGTGACGCTCGAGGGACAGCACGGAGCAGAGCCGGCTGCTGAGGGGCCATGAGGGGTTCCAGTAACTTCATCCTTGGTTTCCAAACGTCGCAGCCCCTCCAGGCTCTGCGTGGGCACTGCCAGGTCCCCAAACCTGACCCCCCTGCCCAGCCTCTGGGGGGCAGAGATCTCAGGGCTGTCCTGGGATGCTGCGGGAGGGTGACACCGGTGCCACTCGGGGCAGGACGGTCACCGGCTCCCTGGGGGAATGGGAAGGATGCTGAGAAAGCCAGTTCTGGCATCCCACTCGGTGGCATGATGGGGACGCGTGGAGGCTAACAGGTCACTAAAGAGAAGGGACACTGGTCCCTCCCGGTGCACACGCAGCCCTCCCAGCCTGCTCGATGGTGACATGTAGGAATCGGGGCAGGGAGCTGGTGCTGGGGTCCTGGTGTGCCCAGTGAAGGCTCTCGGGGATGTCCCTGTCACTCTGCTGCCCTTGGGAGAGCAGGGACACAGCGCGGGGCACTCGCTGCCCACCATCCCCTAATAAAGCCCCTTGCTCTCTCTCTACCTCCAGCCCCGTTTCATAGAATCACAGAACAACCAGGATGGAAGAGACCCACCGGATCATCGAGTCCAACCATTCCCATCAATCTCTAACCCACGTCCCTCAGCACTTCATCCACCTGCACCTTAAACCCCTCCAGGGAAGGGGACTCAACCCCCTGCCTGCACAGCCTGTTCCAGCGCCCAATGACCCTTTCTGAGAAATTTTTTTTCCTAATGTCCAGCCTGACCCTTCCCTGGTGGAGCTTGAGGCCATTCCCTCTTGTCCTGTCCCCTGTCACCTGGAAGAGCCCCCATGGGGTTTCTCCCCCAGGTAGAAGAAGGAGGGACAAGACACCCACCCTCACCCACAAAGCATTTGAGAGCAGAAACAAGCCCCTCGCTGCCTCGGCACTGGTGTTGGGGCAGGTTTGGAGCTGGGGGTTGAGCAGGGACACCCGGGGGTGCTGGGAGAGTCCCCGTGAATCTGCTTTTATGGGTATTTGCTTTCCAAATGTTTACGCAGCCTGTTTGTTTGAGCAAGTGCCTGCGCAGAGAGGAGCGGGGACAGAGATGGTTATCGGTGCTGCCAACTCTCCCACGCCAGCCTGGGGACGGGAGGGACAGGGCTGTCCCTGCCCCCTCCAGCCTGCCCAGCACGGGGAAGTGAACCCCATCCCATCATCGAGCTGTGACCATGGGGCACCAACCACACACACCCCACCAGCAGCTGCCCACATCGCTTGAGGAGGGATAAAAACTCAGGGATGTCACATCCCAGCCCCACATCCCCATCCCATGGGCTGGGGGCACTCAGAGAGCCCCCCGACTCACCACTGAGCTGAAGGCAGAGATGGGAGGAGACGTCCCTCGCTAGCCCTGATAGCCCAGTAAGAGCAGAGGTGGTTTCTCACCTCTCGTTACACCTGATGAGGTCCAGGTGGAGCCTGGAGCTGCTCGCTTGCACCTGAGAGGTGCGAGGACCACCCCAAGCACGGTCCCAGCCCTGGAGATGGGGCAGCCAGGGAGGGGGACACGTGTGGGTGGCAGCTCCACCCCTCTGAGGAGCGTGGGGGTGAGGCTGTGGTGCCCCCCATCCTGCCCCCAAGCACACACAGGCAGCAGCGGGGGGCTGGAGATCTGTATTGGGTACAGAAAAGGCTCTTCTGGGGCCAGAGCAGCACCCTCCCCTTGCCCAGTGCCACGCGGCCTCAGCTGAAGCCACTTCCACAGGTCCCCAAGTCTGGGAGTGTCCCCCTTTCCCAGCCCAGTCCCGCTCATGGCCTGGACACCACCCTGAAGAGCCCATCTCGTCCCCCCCGTCCTGTGACAACCCCTCACTCCCGGTCTCCTGGTTGTCTTGGGGGGACCGTGCCCGTCACCGGCCCCCAGCTTTGCACCAGCCCCCCCATCAGCCCCACATCCCTGGGGGAACGGCTGTGTCACCCACAGTCCCTTCGAATCCCTTTCGTGTGGGATCCTCTCCCAGTCTCCCCCACCCCTCAGTTCATCCTCTCCTCGCACCTCCTGCACAGACTTTTCAGCCAGAGGAGCCAAGGGCTGGAGCAGGGGACCGTCCCCCGCCTGTTCCCCGGGCCGGACCGGCTGAAATCCCAACCCACAAAGAGCCGAGCGTCCTTGTGGGCCAGGATCTGGCGGCCGGCGCGGGTCCCGCTCAGAGGATGCGCAGCTCGTCCGCCTCCGACAGCCCGTACTTCGTCTTGTTCTCGTTGAAGAGCTTGAGCAGGGAGCGCACGTACATCTCGTGGTACATGTCCACCATCTCGCAGCTCGGCTCCTCGATCTTGGGCACCGTCACCGGCTCCCCCACTGCCAGGAGGAGCAAAAGGTCGAGCTGGATGCGTCGGGATGCGCTTGGCTCATCGGGATGCGGAGCTGAGCGTTTTCCAACACCACCCGCCCATCACGGGGCGTCCTCCTCCTCCCCTCCACCCTCTGTGGGTCCCCCCTGCCCCTCCGGGCGATGCTCACCCACGGTGGTGATGGGTCTGGCGTAGGGGAGGAACCCCCGGGACCGGACGGAGGTGAGACCCCGGCCGTAGAAGACACAGGGAGCAAAGCCCATCATCTTCTGGAAGCGCCGCTGGATGCTCCTCATCCAGCTGCCCTCCTCAAAGACCACCTGGCGGAAGAGGTCGTTCTCCCCGAAGGAGAAGGAGGGGACGAGGTAGGCTCTGTGGGGACAAGAGGACGGGTGGCACCAGGGTGCTGGGGACCCCCAGATCTCTGGGGCGGCAGCGGTACCCGCGACTCACCCGTGCTGCAGGGCCATGCGGACGAAGCCCTTGCGGTTCTTCAGGATGAGCGTGGTGACGCCGGGGCGGCAGGAGAGCGACTCGGCCGCCCCTCCGATGACGATGGCCACGGCGTTGCCGGTGCCGTTCTTGGACAGCAGGTAGCCGATGGCGCGGCGGGTCACCGGGCACAGACCTGCGGCAGGACGGGATCTGAGCTGTGGGACTGCTTGGGGGGACACGGACCCTGCAGGGATGGAGCCTGGGGGGAGCAGGCAAGGGGACCATGCGATGGGACCAGGCAAGGGTGCCCCATGGGGCAGGAGAGCAGCCTGAGCTGCCAACCCTGCAGATATGGTGCAAGCGAGGGGAGGATGGAGTTCAGGAGGGGCCCTGGCTGAGCACCCCCGTGCCCTGCCAGCTCCTGGGAGCGCAGAGGCCATCGGGGTCATGGATTTCCCACAGACGGGACCTCATTCCCTGCCTTGCTGGGGTCTCTGCTCCTGGGTGGCATCAAGGCAGAGGTGGGCAGGAGCGGGGCCGGCAGGAGATGCCTCCCCAGGGCACTCACGCGGCTCAAAGCGGCCGCTCCCCACGCACTCACCCCCGCTCATCAGGTACTCCCTGAAGACGGGCAGGCGAAAGTTGCCGGCCAGGGTGGTGAGGAAGGGTCGGATGCCAGGGAACATCTCCCCGAAGCCCGTGGAGCCCGTGACGAAGTTGCAGAAGGCGCCGACGCAGAGGATGCCGTGGGGGTGGGAGCCGATGATGTAGTTGTGGCTGGGGGACAGGTCGTGCGTCTTCACCAGCTGCAAAGGCGAAACGAGGCGGTGGGGACGTAACGGTGGCAGGTCCTGTTGGGTGGTGCTGCTGCCACCACCACGAACAACCCATCCCAGCTCCCCACATTGTACCTTCACAGGAAAATAATCCCGAAAGTGCCTCCAGACGCACCATTGCCGCAGGCACGGCAGCCTCCGGCCACCTGCAAAGCAAGGAGGGAGCGTGGGAGGTGACGCTCAGCTCAGCGACTGCAGGATCCGTGGGAAACGCTCCCCATGGACCCGCTGTTGGGGAGAGGAGGGAGCTGGGCTCTTCTTCCAAGGGACAGGGGACAGGACGAGAGGGAACGGCCTCAAATTCCACCAGGGGAGGTTCACANGACTCGATGACCCGGTGGGTCTCTTCCAACCTGGTGATTCTATGAGTCTATGATGGAGAAGAGGAGGCAAAGGGAGGTGGGATGTGGTGCTCTGTGTGTGGTGCTTCCCATTCTCCAAGCTGGGATGGACCCAGAGGATGGGAGGACCCTGCATCCCATCCCCAAAACTGAAGGGAGGGGGTTTCTGCTCGTCCCCACCTTTCTCCGGTGTGTCCCAGTCAAAGATGATCCAGGCGAGATAAAGTGCGGAGATGGGCCAGAACCTGGTGAACACCAGGTAGATGAGGAGCAGGAGGCTGACGATTCCTGTGGGAGCCGGGGACAGGGATGAGCGGGTGCCTGCTCGCTCCCCCAGACCCCCCCGTAGCCCCCGACTCACCCAGCAGCAGGAAGCTGAGCACCCACTGCAGCACCGAGAGGAGCTGGAGCCAGGAGCGGAGGGCTCGCTGCGACGGCCAGGGTGCCGCGAGGAGGGCGCGCAGGACGGGCTGGACGCTGGCGCGACTGCCTGTGGGGAGGGCACAGCACCCGGTCCGGAACAGCACCGCGGGCACCGATGCTGCCCCACCGAGCTGGCAGGGGGCAAAGCTGGTTGGGCCCGCAGCCACTGGGGTCAGGGCAGGAGGAAGGGTGGGAAGGATGAAGCTNGAGGGAAGATTGAGATGAGATTTAGGGAGAAATGTTCTCCTGTGAGGGTGGGGATGCTGTGGCCCAGAGCAGGGGTGGCTCCATCCCTGGAGGGGTTCAAGGCCAGGTTGGATGGGGCTTGGAGCCCCTGATCCAGCGGGAGGTGTCCCTGCCTGGGACACTGGATGGGTTTTGAGGTCCCTTCCAAGCCAAACCCTTCATTGATTTGATGATTCCATGATGCGGTTGGGCAAGGAGGGGTGGGATGGGATTTGCTCATCCCCAGAGAGCTCTGGACCATGCCAGGCGTGCCCTTAGGCAACTGGGGCTACTGAAGGGGTCAGTGCATCTCTGAGCCGGGGCAGCTGGCAGGCTTGGCCCCCCCCAGCCCAAAGGCGTCGGTGACTCCGGCTGCAGCAGCAGAGCCAAGCGCCCCAGCACATCCCGAGCTCCACCAAGGCCAGGGGGGTGAGGCAGAGTCTGTCCCCCAGCAAGTCCCAAGGACAGTGACCGGGGCCCGAGCCAGGGGGGGACGAGTCTGGCTGCCCCACGGCTCTCCCCGCCGAGCCCTCCCTCCCCAGCGGGACAGTCCAGCAGCTCCGAGCTGCTCCACTCCCCCCACCCACCCCCTTCCCTCTGGCCAACCTTAGTGAACCATTAACCACCCCGGGCCGGGTGCCAGGATCCAAACTCCACACGCGGCACCAATCCTGCCTCCCCGAATCGGGCCTGAGCCTCCGGTGCCATCAGGGCGCTGATACCGGCCAAAGGTCTGAGACCACCCGGCACGGCCACCGACGGGATCTACCCTCCCTCTTGTGTCACAGGAGGCTGGTTTTCTTGGGAAAACACCCCCAGATCAGCACGATCTGAGATGCTGAGGGTGAGGCAAGAGCTGCCCTGCCCCATGGCAGCCTGAGCTGGGGACCCTCAGGTGGGAGGAGAACCAGAACCCCTGGCCCATGCGGCTGCTGCAGGTTCAGCCCCTCCTGGCTCAATCCAGTTGAAATGAATTGAACTGTGGAGCCACCACCAACATCGATGAATTGTTTTCCCTCTGCCCTGAGCAGCACATCCAGCTTTAAGGAATCCCTCCTGCCCAAAGCCTGGCTGCCTGTGCAGACTTTGCCAGCTTCCCAAAGCTCCTTCTCTTCCAGGGAAGACGCAGACCCCTGCCTGGCAAATCCAACACCGCTTGGGTCAGATTCCTTTCCTAGTGCCCCACAAACACTCTGTGAACACACAGAAACTGAAGAAACCCCAGAGGCTCTGCCGCCAGCTCTGGCTGTGGAGTCTCTTCAAACACAGAGATGTGGACTTGGCAGCCCTAAGAGACAAGGGAAGGTGAAGGGGAACGTGCAGCGTGCTGGAGCATCTCATAGAAGCAAGGCTACAAATTCACTGTCAGAAACATCGTTGCTGTTGGTGCTGCTCACCCCAAAGTGCTCCCAAAGCCTGCCTGGCCCCTAGGTGGTCGAAAGCGAATCGAGAACGGTGACAACAAACACCAACTGCTCGACCGGCTCCTCGTGCTGCCGGAGCACCAGACCCCATCCAAAGATGCTTCTGAACCTCTTACCTCTGAGGTTTTGAGAACAGGCTGCGATGATGGTTTTCATGGCGGCGAGAAGCTCTGCAGTGGACCCGGTGCTAGGAGGTCGTAAAAGGTGAGTTTGGAAATACCGGAGCAGGTTGTGTGTCCAGCTGCTTTAACCAGGGTGAACCCTGCACCGCGCAGGCGAGCGGACTCGCTCTGGCCCCAGCTTGCAGAGTGAGGAGAAGAGCTGAGGGTCCTCAGCAGGATGAGGTGCTGCTGGGATCAGTGAGGAACTGGCTGTCCCAAGGGGTGGTCACCAATCCTGGTTGAGGCACGGCTGCCAGCGCCGGCTTCCCCCAGGGTCGGTACCGTCTGCGCTTTGGGTATTTCACCAACCGCTGTCATGCTCGACGGCGGCGACTCCCCTCCAGAGCCGCCCCAAAACGTCACCCGCGAGGCTCCACGGGAACACAGCCCAGCAGACGGGCCCTGAGCCTCAGCCCCTCCGCCCAGCCCCGTCCCCTCCTCGTCCACCTCTAGCAGGGACACACAGGGGGCAGCCAGCTCTGCCTGCCAGCCTGGGGAAGCTGGAGGGCTGCCTGGAGAACGACTTGGGAGGGGAAAAAATGAGAAGAGGACATGGGACAGCCAAACAGCAGCACTGAGATGGGGCTTCAGGCCAGTAGCCAAAGGAACAGCAAAAACTTATCAACTGGGGCTGCTTCTCAGGATCTCCCACTCCAGCATCGCTAGCTAGGAAGAGCCGGCTAAATGTCAAACGTAGGAAAGCAAAAAAAACACCTACAGGATGTGTTAGAAGTACAGAACCTGTTTTATGGGAGGGGTTTGGAACCCACAAAAAATCCCAACCTGTTCCTGTGAACTGCAGAGACCCAGTAGCTGGGATAACGTGTGCGATGGTATTTCCAGCAGGTGATGGTTTCACGGATGGGGATGAGCTCAGAGCAGCAGAGACTGTGTATGAAACACGAGCCCCCCCGCAGACTGGCCGGCACCTCGGGTGCGCCTGAATCGTGCCAGTAGGAACAAACTCAAATTCTTTCAGAATCCCAGAGGAAGGGGCAGATGAACCCCTGGCTGCACCAAATCCACGATGGTAAACACCTCGTGGCCCGCTCCGGGTAACACCTCTGTGGACGCGAGCAGCAGCGTTGCTTTGGTTTGGTTTCATCCTGATGTTTGTACCAGGTTTGGAATCACGAACTCCAGAGCTTCCAGCCGCAGTTCCTCGCTCTCTTGCCCAGTAACTCACCTGCCGTGCCCCGGGTCAGTCACCTGTCCTACCCCCTCTCCTCCCTCAGCGCAGG
>WAAB01004009.1:0-30928 GCA_013389865.1 Piaya cayana | reverse complement strand
GCAGCCTGCCCCACCTTGTCCCTTGCAGCCCGCTCGGCTGTGACACATCAGACCTGGGGCGAGGTCAGAGGCAGAGATGCTGTGCTGCCCTTCCCATGAGTGAGGCCAACCCGTTCTCCTCGCCAGTGCTCGCAGTCCCACAGAGCACCCAGCGAGCATCCCTCAGAGGCACGGGGCTGCGGGACCTGACAGCTGGTGCAGGTGCCAGACCCGGATGGAAGAAGGAGCATCGCCTTGAGTGGTGGAACGCAGCTCTGGGGGTCTCCCCACAGCTCTGGGGGTCTCCCCGCAGCTCTGGGGGTCTCCCCGCAGCTCTGGGGGTGTCCCCGCTGTTGTGCAGCAGCGCTGAGGTGGGGACGGCCACACCGGCTGAAGGGCACGGACCTGCCCTGAAGAGCTCTCCTAAAACGCTTCTGTGACCAGCAGGTAGGTGAGCTCACATTTAAAGTCCTCAAAGTCAGGGACCTGACAGCAGTTTTTGCTCTGAATGAGACACTTAAGGGTCACCTGCTTGCTTTAATCTGGTATTCATCCGAGCTTGCATCATATTAATTATGTTCCTTTTCTTCTTGTCCGTGCCAGCAGACGGGCATTGTTGCTGCTCTTGCTTTCCATTCTGGCTGTTTGGAAGCTCTCAGCCACCAGCCCCGAATATTCTGTACCGCAGGAACACACTTTCCTGATCATTTTCCTTCATTAAGAAAACTTAATTTTAGTGCTGACGGGAAACTAATTGGATTGAAGAAAATAAGCCACCCTACAACAACCGTAAGGTTTCTTCCTGGATTAAATATTAAAATTAATAATCCAGTGCTGCGTTCAGCTCTATATTTATGTTAATATTTAATTCAATAAAAGCTCGCGTTTTAGAACATTTTCCCATTTGTTTAAAGCTACAGAGGAAATTGTAATTTCTGCATAAAGTAGAAGGATACGTAGCTAACTGCTTTATGGTAACGAGGAGGAATGGCAGCTCCAAACCCCTCTAGCTGGCAGGGACAGGGGGTAGCACTGGGGAAGGGACGGGGTGGAACGCAAATGTAGCTCATGGGAGTAAAACTGGACAGTCTGGAAAGAGGCTGCAGGGTGCAAAGCCCAGGCCCAGCAAGCGCCCTGCGTGAGCGAGCTCTTGGCTTTGAAGTGTGCGCTGCTCCTGCTGCACAGGGATGTATGTCGAGCATCAGGGAGCTGGAGGGTGTTTGCCCCTGGGGAGGGTAACTGAGGCCACTGGGGAAGATGCAGGTCCTGGACTGGCGTGTGTCCCAGCTTGCAGGGATGCGGTGGAGGCCTTGCAGATTCACCACTGCTTGTGTCTGGAGGTTTGCTCTAGCACGCTCGGCCTGCCAAGGGGATCTGGTGCTGTCACACACAGTCTGAGCTCTAGATGTGCTCTGGGGTTGAACGAGGAGGTGGGGTCTGGTGTGAGCCTGGTCCCAGGCTGAGTTTTCTGCTGATGACTTTGAGATGCCCTGGACCCTGCTGGGAGTATCGGGCAAGATGCGCTAGATAACGAGCTTTAGTCTATTCCCTTCTCTGAGCCAGGCTGAAGCCATTGCTGGAAATGCACTTTGGGGTGTGTAAACTGAAAAAATGGCTCATCATGGACCACATCTGGCTCTCTGTGCAGTTATCCGTGTGCCCACGCCTGGTGGATGTGATGCAGATGAAAACCGCTGCCCAGCATCCCTAGGCGAGGGCTGTGGGGATTTATTGGTCCTTTGTCTTCAGTGATGGGGATGATTCAGTGCAGGGGTAGGATGAGGGGAATGATTTTCAGCTGAAGGAGGGGAGATGGAGATGAGATCTTAGGGTGAAATGTTTTGCTGTGAGGATGAGAAGGCCGTGGCTCACGGGTTTGAGGTCCCTTCCAACCCAAACCATTCTGTGATTCTGTGATATGATTTGCTGAATTAGACCTCAGTCACTACTGCAGTGCTGGGGTTCAGCCTCAGCATCCCAGCAGTTCAGGAGGAGAATTGATCTCCTGAAGGTTTTCATGTTTCAGTGCAGAACGTCAGCTTGGAAGGACTTTGTAAGTCCTGGTCATTTGTTTTCATTTTCCAAGGAATGGAAAATGGATGTTCTCATTTCCCAAGGGTGGGCAGAGCCCCTCGCAGAGGCTGTTGCTGGGCTTTTACCCACTGGGAGGTGTTAAGAAAGCCTTTTACTTCCCCAGGATATCTGCGATGTTGAAAACCAGAATAATTATTAATGTATTGTCCGATGTCACTTGGAGGAAGAATGAGGAGCACATTGCAGCGATCAGTAAAATTCAGTGCTTTGGAGGTAAAGTTACAAGTGAGTTTTCTGAAGTTTAGATACGTTCCCAAACTTCCTTGAACCTTTTGGGGCCTAATTAAATTCGAGCGGATTTATAAAAAACCTGCATGGAAGATAATACTCTTTTCTATCAAGAAACTGCTTAATAAAACAGATTATGTGTAAAATAGAAATATGGGCCTTGCGAAGGAAGAGTGAAAAGACACTAATGAGCAGTGCCGGAGTGTTAATGAATCGTATTAGCATGGCATTACCTGAAAATATTATAAATAGACCCAACAGTTTTAGGTTCCCTTTTCTGCAAAGAGCTTTGCAGGATTTCTGAACGTGGCTTGATGCGATTAGTCCCATTTTGTGCCGGGTGAAACTGAAGCAGAAGCATCACTCGCAGTCTTGGGCCTGAGGTGGAGGTGAGGATGAGAACATTGTGATTTTCTATTTTTGCATGGAACGCTTTGGCCTTTAAATTAAAAAATCACCAGGCACCTTCCTGACATCTGTGCGTGGAGCAGCAATTCAGAGACTCACAGGATGGTTTGAGTTGGAAGGGAGCTCAAAGCCCACCCAGTGCCACCCCAGCCACGGGCAGGGACACCTCCCACTGGATCAGGGGCTCTGAGTGACAGGGACGGGTCCTTGGGTCCTTGGCAGGCAGGGAGTGACAGGGCTTCGTGCCACCAAGCGCTCCCACCAGCCAAGCAACCTCTGTTGGGTACCAGAGCTCAGTCTCCTGTGGTGTCTGCGATTTGTTGATCCGTTCCTGTTATAAAAGATAGTCAAGCATCCCCCTCCTCCCTCATCGTGTCAGGCTCAGGCTGTTCCGTGAAAGCCAGAAGTGGTTTAATTTTTGTTTTCTTGCTCTTTTCAGCTCTGCTGGGAGCTGGCATTGACATCCGTGATTGAGAAGGATCCCGCTTAGAGCTAGATAGGACTAGGAGAGATGGGCTGGTTTAATGGTAATATCAGTAAATATGTGTTCAGGGCTGTCTCCGTCACCGCAGCCTGTTGCTGTGGAGAAGGGGATATTACAGCTTTTCATTTGGGCTCAGCCGCAGAGTCTGGCTCTGAGGAGGAGGAGGGTGTAAAGGAGACAAAATGCCGGCGTGCAGGGCTCAGGGCTGCGCCGGATCACGCCGGAGCACCTATCCCTTGTTCTTATTTACAGCAGAACTCCCCGTGGCATTGATGGACACGTTCAATAATATTCTGGATAAAGAAGCTGGGCGGAGGCAAAGGATTAATTGCAAAGGATGTCAAGAAGGAAGAAATAATGTGTTGAAACATATGGGCTGGGATTCCTCTCACCTCACCAATCATGTAAAAATTAGGTGCGTGTTCATTTTAGTTCTCCCTGGAGTCTGGGCAGAAGCAAGTTTCCAGAAGGTGATTTGTCCTGTCCCAAAGGAGTATCCATCACGGACGAGTTCAGCAGTTCTCTGGAGGCTTTTTCATCCTGTTGACAGTAGAAGGAGTATAGACAACTTCTAGATTAAATACGTGACTTTTAGTTAGAGCTGCTAGCAGAGAAAAGCCCTCTTCCCTCCTGGAAAAAAAGCACAAATAACTGTAATTTCACAAAATTTCTGACAGTGAGGTTTCATTTCTTAAACAGCCCTGGCTGTCAGGAAGCGCTGATGCATTTGAAGATAGGTGGTGGTTGTAAACTGGTTTGAAGAAGCGGTGAGTAACTGCTGCTTTGTGCCTGGCAGCGTGATTGAGTTTTCTGATGTCATTTCTTGGCTTCAGAACCTTGGTGCTCACCAGGCGCTGCCCTGCCCAGCGCTGGAGACCTGGGCGAGTAAAGAACCTTCCTTGCAGTTTCTGCAGAAGCGCTGTCGTCTTACCAAAAGCCACTGGGACCGTCTGTGTGTCCCCAGGTCAGGTGAGCAAGGAGACTGTCGTGCCAGATGGGTGACAAATGGAGCAGAGGGCAGGTTCTCCTGCATGAGGCTGGAGTAAAAAACAAAGTATTTTCTCTGTCCGTTTACCTGGTTGGTCACTTTTGCTTTGCTCCACTGCCTGGCTGGTCTCCTTCTTTCTGGAGGCGAGTGTGAACGTATTTTACATCTGCTCTTGAGGCACCTGGATTAACACCAGCTTGCAGAGCCCAGAGGTGGGTGGGAAGCAGAAGCAGCTGCTGTTTCAGGCTGGGCTCGTGCTCTGCTCATGCTCAGCTGGACCTAGATGAAAGCATCGCTTCACTGGGAGGTGCATCTCGCAGGTTAGGGGAGTCCAGCGTGGCCTTAGAGAGAAGAGGCTCTTGGTTGGCTGCCTTGCTAGTTTTTCCCCTCTATTTGTTAATAGATGAGGAGGAAAAAGGCACAGATGACAAAATTTTGCTTTGTTTTACTGCTGGAAGCAAGGATGAGCAGCTCTGTTTCACCAGACGTGTCTCTGCAGGCTCCTGGCAGGTCGTCCACAGACTCCAGTCCGTGATGGTTTTTGTGGGGAGCGGGAGGTCTGTGACTGCACGCTGGGGATGTGAAGGCTTAGACTCCCTTCTGTTTCCTCCATAGCTTTGGAAAGCCTCCCCTGTAACCACAGCCCTCATCCTGCAAAGCTGAGACTCCTGCAAGAAGCTGAAGGTGTAGTGAGCTCAGGTTCCTGGGGCTGCACAGAATCATAAACTGTCCTGAGCTGGAAGGGACCCACAAGGAGCATTGAGTCCATCTCCTGTCCCTGCACAGGACACCCCAACACTCACCCCGTGGGGCTGAGGGCGTTGGACAAACCCTTCTGGAATATTATCAGGCTTGTTGCTGTGGCTGCTCCCCTGGGAGCTGTTCCAGGGCTCCACCACCCTCTGGGAGAAGAACCTTCTCCTTGTGTCCAGCCTAACCCTCCCCTGGCATCTTCCTGCCATCCCCTTAGGTCCTGACATTGGTCACCGGAGAGAAGAGCTCAGCGCCTGCTCCTCCTCCTCCACTGTGAGGAAGCAGCAGAGCTCGATGAGGTCTCCCCTTGGTCTCCTCCAGTCAGAACAGATCTGGTGACTTCATCCGCTCCTCACACCGTTTCCCCTCTGAGCCCTTCACCCAGGTCATCTTGTCACGTTTTTAAATGTATTTTAGTTGCATCCAAGCTGCTGCTCAGATCTGATGTGCCGGGACACGCGGGTACTGCAGATGGACACCCCTGCCTGGACTGTCAGAGGGAGGTGGCCTGTCCCTGGTGGGTACCAGGCCTGCAGTGGTGCTCACGTTGCATCTGTCACTGTGCAGGGACAGCATCTGTATCCTGAAACACCCATGGAGTCATTAAAAAACCCTTAAGAGTCCTAAACCCCCTTTTATTCAGAGCAAGCAGTGTCCTCCCTCCTGCGAAATCGCTGGAGCAGAATTGCAAATGTCCAAGCCCACTAGGATCTGGCTTCGCGTTCAGCAGCCCCGCAAAGGGGGTTTTTTTTCCCACCTTAGGGGTTTAGATTGCACAGCAAGTCCAGTAATGAACTGTTACTCTGGAAAATAAGACTTTCATTAGGTTAGGATTCTGCCAGGGTATTTGCGTTCCTCTATAATGAACCATGATATTGTGTGAAGCCCCGGTGAGGAGTGCGGCGCTGCTTATCTCGCTGCTATCATTTACCCACTTATCACAAGCAGGTCCCTCGCCTCTGCCGGGAGGAGCCCGGTGTGGGGCTGGGAGAAGGTTCCTGCTTTGCTGGGAGTCCTGTGGGGGTTTGAATCCAAGCGTGGGTCAAGCAGCATTTTCAACTGTTGATGATAACCCCGCCTTCTCGTTAGTGATGTCCTATAAACTAATGCTGAGCTGGTTTTTATTTTCTTTTCAGTGTTTATTATTCATCACCAGCAGGTCCTGAAATTGCAATGCGTGTCTCTTCTGGTGTGAAAACATTAATAACTGCTTTGGGTAAGCAGAGAGAGATCATTTATTTTACAAATACGCAGAAAATTCAGGCCAGCTGGGATTAAAGCACAGTGTTTCTTTGTAGGCAGGGGTTTCAGGGCATGTTTTACCATGAGAGTGTTTTAAGTAGAGCTGCACTTCCATGAGCGCCCGTGGCCGGGCTGCTCACCCACCAGCCCCAGGCTGATACGACAGGGCAGGTAGAGTGTGATGTGTGTTGGTCAGCGAGGCACGAGCACGGAGCCTGGGAGCTGCCTGTGCCCTCTCCGAGGGTCCTGATCAGACCCCGTGTGGGGCTGAGGCTTTATCCCTGCAGCTCCCCTTGCCCTGTGCCCTAGGGCTGGGGAAGGTCGGATCCTGCCTCGCTGCTGCTCTCGCCCTGCGCCACCTGCCCAGGCGCTGCCTCCCCAGCCTGCGGAGCCTCTCCGTGCACCCACCTCCGTCAAGGACAAGGAGCAGTGAATCCCAGCAGCCTCCTAAAAAACATTTTTAATTAAAAACCTCAACATAACGGGAGCTTTAAAGGACATGAAAGAAAGCAGCTGTGGTGCTCCTCTACTGTCCCCCTCTGCCTCCCCCCTCTCTTCAGTGCTCTTCAGAGCAATTTTCATTTAAAGCTTCTTTGATTTCATCAGCTCTGGACTCCATCAGTGGTTTGCAGCGCAGGCCACGTTGGCAGCCTGGCAGGGATGTTTTTTGGCTCAGAGGAGCAAACAGCCCCGTGTGAAAGGGGCTCCCAGGGCTGAGGGAGGTCTCAGCCAGGTAGAGCTGCCAGGACCTGCCTGCACAAGGTGGCAACTCACCCCGTCCTGCCCCAGAGCAGGTTGTGCTGCTGAGGCTGGAACTGGGAGCATCAGGGAGGAGGAGAAGGGTCTGAAGGTCCTTTGCTGTCTGGATGGGCTCAGATGAGTTTGAGGCTGCAGCTAGGACTTGGACAATTGGTGTCCGAGAGGTGTGTCTCGGTGTCCAGCTGGAGATGTGCCGCACTGCTGCTCCTGCAGGGCAGGGGATCTCCTTTGGAGGCAGCTGGCCACGAAAACTGAACCAAGATGGCCTGCCTGAGCTTGATGGGTCTGTCCAACCACGAGCTGATCCCCGACGTGTCTCTGCCTGGTGCTGCTGTCAGCTGGACACGTCCCTGGCCCGGCAGTGCTGGCAAAACCGTTACCAAACCACAGAGGCAGCCAGAGGTGCCCTGGCCTGGGTGCAGAAACACCCTGTGTCGGCACAGCTGCCACCGCGGCTGCCCGATCAGGTTGCTGCTGGAGGCTGAAATCTGCAGTGAGTGACAGTTCTTACCCTGCTTCACTTAAAATATATTTCAGGAGAGCAGCACTCACAGTGTCAGTGCAGAGCTGGGGGTGTCCAGCCATCTCGTCCTTCCAGGTCGACATCACATCCGAAGATGCGCCCAGGGCCACTGAGCCAGTGCAGCAGCTCAGCCAGAGGAGTTTCCAAGCTCCGCTCTTAATACCAGCACACGATTTGAGGTAAAACATGCTGCGGCATTAGCAGTTTAAGTGACACGCTGATTCTTTTTAGGAAATCAAATGAGGAGGATCCCCTGCAGCACCTTGAAGAGAAGGAGGAGCTCCTAAAGCCCCTTGGAGAGGGTAAGATGATGGTGTGTTTGTTCTTTGATCTGATCACCTCCTCCCTGCCCCACGTGCCCAGCATCACGGGCTTAAATCAGCAGGCAAGTCGATACAAGAGCAGGGCCGAACGCTTCCCACCAGGACTGTTCACGCTTTGCATTTTGCAAATGTGAAATACTCACTGGTCCAGGGCTTCCAATTAGAGCTGGACAAATGAAAATCTTCTCAACTCACTGCCCAATTCTCCAGAAAAAAAATCAAATAAGGAATAGTTTGGATCAATGCAAAGTACAGACACTTTGATTTTTTTCTCCCTACCAAAATAAACCCTTCTCCTCCCCACTCCAATAAATTTTAAATCAAATGAAATGTTTTATTCAATTTCAGGCTGAAATGTCATTTCAGAATCTTAACTCGAATAATATTCCTTTTTTAAAAAGTGGCAGAGGAAAAAGGTTCAACTTCTAAAACTTCTTTTCTCACCACACAGATGTAGGAACAGGTTTCTTTTCTGGTGAAGAAAAACCAGGTTTTTAATTAATTTTTCCTGATGTCCAATCTAAACCTTCACTGGTACAACTTGAGGCCGTTTCCTCTTGTCCCATCACTTGTCCCTTGGGAGCAGAGCCCAGCAGCCTCCTCACAACCTCCTTTCCAGGAGCTGCAGATCTCCCGTCAGCCTCCTCTTCAACAGACTGAACAATCCCAGGTTGGCCAAAATCATCTCCATTCCCCAAGAGCTCCCTCCCACTTCTCTGCTGACTGCTCTTTAATCAACTATTTAAAACCCAGCTCAGAGACTTTCATCACTTTCCAAATCCCCAGGACTTTAACAAATATTAAATAGAAAAGGAGAAGACGCCCCACCTCACGCCGTGAGCCTGACCCAGAGCGGAGGCTGTGACGCTGCCGCTTGGGGAGGTGGGTCTGGGGCAGGAGGAGGAGGGAGGCTTGGGGAAATGGGCAATAAATTGATTTTCATGGAGTCTCAGGCCACTCTGAGCGTGGCTGCGCTGTGCATCGCAGACGGATCTGGAGGCAGGGCTCCAGAGGGATTAGCAAAGATTTATTTTTCTTTTTCTGGAGTGAGATAAAAGTGGGGAGGGGGAGGGGAGCGACGAGCAAGGAGGCCTACAGAAAGGAACTCATTATTTTTTATCTTTTCCAATGACCTTGTTTGTTTTATTCCTACTTGAAAGCAGTTTCTTTCCTTGTGAAAGTTTGGAGATATCGGGAGACTGAGGCCAGTGAGAGAGGTAAAAAGGAGAAAAAAAGGAGCTGGGTGGAGAGAAGAAACGTGGAAAATAAACAGCCTGGTTGTGTTTATTATACATGAAGCCAGAGCATGTGGGGAGCAGCGGCATCTTCTGTGCGAGTCCCGTGGCCCTCGCTCTAGTCCTACCTGCGCGGCTCCTAAAGGAATTGCTTCAGAGCCGTTACAAGAGGGATTTTATTTATTTTTCAGCTTCTTTAATTCAGTGGACTTGGACTCAGATGGGAAAGCAGAGGGAGCTCACTAACACACCCGCTTTCCTCTTGGCCCACATGGGCACTTTGAAAGGGGCAGGGTCCCACAGGAATTGACGTTGCTCAGGGGTTGGAATTTGCCTTGCAGCACCCATTCATATAACCCTGGTGTGTTTCTTACTACTTTTTAGCCTCACACACCTTGTTCCGCAATTGGCCTCTGCACCGTGGCCACGTGACTCTGAGAGAAGGAAGCTGCATCATGGAGTGACCACGGGGCGAGGGGCCACCAGCGGATCTCGTGAGACCGATAGCCAAGGGCCAGCGCTGCCCTAACCGGTGTTGCCTTTGGAAGGTGAGACGAGCTCCCCAAACCCCAAGAGGTGCCCCAAAGCCCCTTGTGTTCTCCATAACCTCCCATGGGGCTGGAAGGTGCACGTGGCTGGTTTTCAAGCTGGGCTTTGCCCTTGAGTTGCACAGACGCAGCGGCGTGTTCTCCACACTGTCCCTGTAGCTGCATTAACAGCCTCTTCCTTCGCATTAAATCAGTGGCATTGAACCTCCAGCTCCTCGTGTATAAAACAAAACCTAAAAAGCAGGTCTCCCAGAGGGGCAAGGACAGCTCTTAACCTAGAAAAACACCCTCTCCCCAGCAGGCAGGGTGGCCAATTTTAGATAAAACCCAACCCTTGCTTTTAGCTGTCGGTTCGGGTCGATCTTCTCGTGGTTACTCATAAATACTTAGGAAAATGCTTCAAGTGCTCAATTTGCATAGCTATAAAGTCTCATAAATAATTCTTGGTACTGGTATTTAATAACGTGACCTATATTGTGGAGGAAATTTTGCCTCATTTATGGAGATCACAGTCCTGCTGAATGGAGACCAGGGTATGAAGGGATTGTTGAGTTGCTGTCGGAGCAGCTGTAGAGAAAAAAGGGGATGAGGACCCAGCTTAGATGCTCACCTGCAGCTTCTTGGCAACACCAGCACTAATCAAGGATAATTTAACTTCAGTACAACTTTTATGCTACTACTGAGAGCTGCACTTAAAGCAACAGGAGTCCCAGAGGAGCCCGTGTAGGAGCAAGGCAATATTTCCTCAGCAGAAGAGGGATGTGGATCTGTTCAAACGAGTCCAGAGGAGGCCCCAGGGATGATCTGAGGGCTGGAGCACCTCTCATACCTGGGCAGGCTGGGAGAGTTGGGGTTGTTCAGCCTGGAGAAGAGAAGGCTTCAGGGAGACCTTAGAGCAGCTTCCAGGACTGAAAGGGGCTCCAGGAAAGCTGGAAGCGGCTCTTGATCAGTGAGTGCAGGGACAGGATGAGGGGAATGGTTTTGACCTGAAAGAGGGGAGACTGAGATGAGATCTTATGGAGAAATGTTTTGCTGTGAGGGTGGGGAGGCCCTGGATGCCCAGAGCAGGGGTGGCTGCCCCATCCCTGGAGGGGTTCAAGGCCAGGTTGGATGGGGCTTGGAGCCCCTGATCCAGCGGGAGGTGTCCCTGCCCATGGGACTGGATGGGCTTGGAGGTCCCTTCTGACCCAAACCCTTCTGTGATTCCCAGCAGTGCTGAGGCACGTGGCCCTTGGTATGTGCTGAGACTGCTCTGCGAGCTGGAGGACCCTGTTCCCTCTAGATAACGCGCCTGCAAAGAGGAATCCAGCCTTCACGCCGTGCTAGCCATGCATGGGGAAGCTCTGGATAAAGAAAGAGGTTTTAGGTTGGCTCTGATAAGCAGTGACTTTAGTGGGAAGGCTCCTTCTCCAGATTTAGCCCGTGGACTTCAAAGGGAATAAAGAAAGTCTGATATATTTTTTTTAACCTGCTGCACTGAGCTGCTTTTAAAGCCCAGTGAAGAGAAGAGGAGCGGGCAGAGGGTTTACAGTAGGGAGCAAAGGGAGAGAGAAGAGAAAACGAAATGAAAAGGTCTTTGTAGTAACTGTGCTTCAACGAGAGACTTCCCAGCTGCCGGCTGCGTGCGTGGCATGAAACGCCGCTGGGGCACGGCTGAACCCTCCGAGGCTGCCTCCTGCCACAGGGGCGTGTGAACAACCCCGACTGCTCTCAACAGAGCAGAAAACGCCTTTCGAGTTCCAGGGGGAAACCCTGCGGTGTTGGTCCCCTGTAGAGAAGCAGAGGGATGAACCCAGCCAGCACCCCAGGGCAGACAGAGCCCTGCTGAACCTGGGGTCCCAGACCCCCTCCCCTGGCCCCCCAGCCCTCTCCTCTAGCCCCCCAGCCTCTCCTCACCCCTGGCTCCCAGCAGCACCCGCCGCGTTGGCAGCCCGAGCAGCGAGGCCCTTCTGCATAATTTATTCTCTGGGCAGGGAGGGGAGGAAGCGAGAGCGAGCTTTTAATTAAAATGATATCTTACAGATCAAATAAATATGAATAAGATGCCAAAAACAACTGTATAAATCCCAAACATTCTCTTGTGTTTTAATTATTTGTGTTGATAAAGGCAGAGCGAAAGCGTTTTGCTGCGCTCGGAGGGCGAGGAGGCGAAAGGTTAGGCTGCCGTTCTTTATGTTCTTTTCAAGGAACAAATGTTTCAGAAGCACAGATCTGACAAACTATAATTCATATCAGGAATTAAATTGGAATTTAGAGAACAATTGTTAATATTTCAAAGTAATTGTTTAAGAAATTATCATTTTGGTATCTGTCTCAAAAATAATTACCCACCACTAATTTTTCTTTTTCAAAGGCTGCTGTTTGTTGGAATTGTGGGAAGATGAGGAGTTTTTGCCGTGGGCTATTTATGTTGCTCAAATGAGGAGATAAATAGGAAGGGACTTTCATGTTCCTAGGCAAACGAGCCTGACGAACACACAGCTTCAATCGCAAAAGTGGGGTTTGTTTGAAAATTAGGGGCATTTTTTTTCTGGATTTGCAAGTCACAGCAGGCGAGTGAACGTTCATGAGGAACTGGGCCCCACACCAAACGCTGCTGCAGGTGGAGCCCTGACCCCCTGCCTGGGGTGTCCCTCCAGAGGGGCAGAGCCCAGCCACGCGGCTCAGCCTGGAGATCTTGGGGTGCTCGGTGTCCCAGAGGATGAGGTTGTACAGTTACAGGTTTTATGTGCTGGTCTTTCTATCGCAGACAGTGCGTCCTCCCTGAGAGGCAAAGGGAGTCGTGTCCATCGCCCAACCTGCCATGCAGCCCTCGGCAGCGCTTTGGGGAGGAGGAGGACGAGTTCCACTTCTGCTCTTCAGGCAGGGGGTTGGGTGAGCTGAGGCGTCTCTGGCTTCCTGGAAAGAAGGTGGGTACTTGTATGCTTGGTATATGGAATATTTAGAATATGGAATATTTAAAGAATTTAAGCTGAAATAGGGGTGATTGAGATGAGATCTTGAGGAGAAATGTTTTGCTGTGAGGGTGGGGAGGCCCTGGCCCAGGCTGCCCAGAGCAGGGGTGGCTGCCCCATCCCTGGAGGGGTTCACGGCCAGGTTGGATGGGGCTTGGAGCCCCTGATCCAGCGGAAGGTGTGGGACTGCGTGGGCCTTAAGGTCCCTTCCAACCCAACCCATTCTGTCATTCTATGATGGTTTCCCTGCAGGTTGGTCCCTGCACCCTGTGCAGAACCCGTGCTGCCAATAAATCTCTCCAACAACCTCCTGGGGGAAGATCCTCTGGGTTTTGGGTTGTTAACGTGTCTTCCACCCCCTTCATGCTCTATCTCCCTCTTCCCTTTGATCTCAAGGACTCCAGACTCCCCTGAAGACGTTGGTCTGGAGGCTAATGAGGAATACACTTGACCTTTGCAGGCGCCGTGATTAAAGATTACCAGAGAATGTGGGAGAAGCAAAAAAAGCTCCTTTTGGCTTCATCCTCCCAGCTTGTTGTAAGTATCCCAATTACGAAGCAGATCACAGGGGCTGTGTTGGAAGACATCAGTATCAGCAAATTAGCAGGCTGCAGCAGGAGCAGTAATTAAGGCAGCTTCGCGTTTGCCCGGGTTTGGGGCTGTCACTCCTCTTCGCTCGCTGCTTGGATTCAGGGTCTCCTTGTGTTCCTGGGGTTCGGGGTCCTGCTGTGCCAAGCTGCGGCTTCTGCCGAACATGCCGTGCTTTTCAAATAATTACTGTGTTTTAGGAATTAATTGCAGTCCTTGCAGGCAGAGGACAAAGCAGAGACAAACCAGTGACGGTTTGTGCGGCCGCTGCAGCCCCAGAGGTGTCGGTAAAACTGTCCAGCTGAGGGGGAGTGAGGAGAATGGGGCAGAAAACAGTCTGTTTCCCTATGGAAAAGTGAGGAGGATGGATTTGTGCCCTCCCAGGCCTCCTGCTCTAGCGAGGCGCTGGGCAGGTCCGTGAGAGCTCCTGCTACGTGAGAGAGCTTGGAAAACAGAGAATCCATAGGTGCTTTGCCCAGCTGAGGAGCAGAGAGGGTGGGTGAGCGTGGAGCCTTCTTTTGGGAGGGCAGCTTGCAGCACAGACCTCATCACGGACAGCTCTGCCAGGACATTCTCCCCTCCTATTAAGCCAATATTTTCCTATTCTTAATTGAAGCCTAGACTTGTTTTACATCTGTGTAGAGGCATTAAAAAAAAATATCCCTTTCATGTTGTTTATCATCTCTGAATATCAAAGTCAACAACCCGTTTCCTTTGTGCTTCGCTTTGTGCCTCGTGAATCACCCGCTGACTGGCTGGGACCATCTCAGAGCTCTTCCCGGCCCCCCCTGCCCAGGGACCTGGGCTGCAGGTTAACACAGGGATCAGCTCTGAAATGGTTCTTACCCCAGGGGCTAAAGAACCAGGGATCCTTCTCGCTCCTGCAGCACGTTTATTTCACAAAGGTTGAAAACTGGTGTTTTTTCTTCTCTGATACAGCATAATACATCTATTTGGTTTTTTTTTTTCATAAGATTCATTATGGAAAAACAAGGGAGTGGAGCAGAGGGAGAAGCCAATCCCTTCGCCGGTAAAGCCTGGCACCCCCAAGGGGCTCCACGTGCAGAGACTGGGGTGAGTTCCTTGCAGTTGCTCTAACAATGATCCGACGCCCTGCAGGTCTTGCCCATTGGTCTCAGAGGCAGGATTTGGCCACTCGAAGGTGTCGCTGCCATGTCACCATCCCCTTCCCCTGGGAACAGCACGTGGTCCTCTCCAGCAGCAGCCAAGAGCTGGGCTGTGCAGCACTCTGCTCCCTGCAGGATGCTGGGAGGGACAGTAGATGCCCAAATAGCTTTTCTCAATGATTTTCCAGCAACCCAAGTAGTCCATGAGCCCTGCTTGCTCTCCCTAGGAGCATCCTTAGCATGATGATGTGACCTTCGGCCCGAAGTCCTCACCTTCCTCTTCTTATTTCTTGAAGGCCTTATAGTAAAACAGCTGATTTGATCTGTGTTTTGTCAGACCCCGACGTGACCCGACAGACCCGTGTGCACCCAGAGTGTCCTCAGGAGTTCGAACAGAGCAGACACACAGCTGGCACCCAGGGCAGGTCGCACCAGGCAGATGGGAGAGTCCGTTCGCTGTGGGACTCCGCAGGCACCCAGGATGCCGGTATGTGAGATCACAAGGGGCCGAGGTAACCACGTTCTCTTTTAAACACACCATGGACACAGTGCAGTTTGTCACAGAAAGCAATCACAGAGCCATTATGGTTGGAAAAGACCTCTCGGCTCACCCAGTCCAACCATCCAACCAGCACCACAGTGTCTGCTAAACCACGTCCCCAAGTGCCACGTCTGCAGGTTCTTTGAACCCCTCCAGGGACAGAGACCTCCGCTGCCTGGGCCGCCCCTGCCAGGGCTCAGGATCATTTATCAGAACAGTGATGAGGCCCAGCCAGAGCTTCCAAAAATAGAGACCGAGCACTACTGGTTTCTGAGAAAGGCTTTGCAAATGAGCCAGCTCTCCTTCATAATCACAAATGAAGAAAAATGATCAGGAATGGATTAGGTTGAATCTGAACAAGAGAAAAAGCTTCCTCCCTGTGCGGGTGACTGGAACAGGCTGCGCAGGGAGGGTGAGGAGTCTCCTCCTCTGGAGATACTCAAACCCGCCTGGACACACTCCTGTGTGACCTGCTCGAGGTGACACCACGTTGGACTGGGTGAGCTCCAGAGGGCCCTTCCAGGCCCATGAGCAGCTCTGTGGAGCCGTCACGGGGCTCCTGGGGAGCGCTGGCTGCTTGGGCCACGGCAGCAGCTGCTCCAGGGGAGGATCGGAGAGCGAGTTCTGATGAAGGAAGAGAAGCAGTGAACAACTTTTTTCCCTCCTGGGAAAACTGTGTATTTGCACCGAAGATAAGTTTAAAAAGAGAGATGGGTGTTTATCTGTGTTGGCAATGCTGCAGGTCCCAGGAGGCTCGCACGATAGCGAGGGAGGCGTGGATATATTTTTGCATACAGGGGAGCTGCTTGCAAGGAAAGTGCTCTAATTAGAAGAAAATATTTGATCTCCATAGGCTTTTGGTGAAATATCTTAGCGAGGCAGCAGATGTTGCTGAAATTATTTCATTTAAGTGTTTCCCCCCTTTTCTTACCTTGTTTTTTTTTTGAGGCTTGTTGAATTAGAATTCGATAAACACCTCATGGCAGTTTACTGGAGGGTGCAAAAAACTTTCTGTAAATCAGAGCTGATGCCTTATCCTCAGCGAAATACATTTGCCTGCACTATCGTCCTGCTGCCTGACTTTGGATAGCTGCAAGTTATCCAGAACCTCCAGCTCACCCTGGAAGCTACCAAAGACTCCCTAGAACATGTCATAGCGCAACCAGAACATATTCCTCCACATTTATATTTCTCCAGTCCTTGAGAAATGGGATTGTTTAACTTGGAATGTTGTTGTGGTGAGGTGGGTGCTGGGCTCTTCTCCCAAGAAACAAGAGAGGGGGAAGGAGGAGATGGGCTCAAGTTGTGCTGAGGGAGGTTCAGGTTGGAGATTAGGGACAATGTCTTTACTGGCAGTGGTGAAGCATTGGATGAGGCTGCCTAGGGCGGTGGTGGAGTCTCCGTTCCTGGAGGGGTTCAGAAAGCGTGTAGAGGCGGCAGTTCGGGGTCAGCTCAGCAGGCACGGGGGGGTTGGGCTGATGGTTGGACTGAAGGAGCTGAGAGGCCTTTTGCCACCTCAATGATTCTGTGATTCCATGTACCTCCACTGCTCCTTGTGTCACCCTGGTCACCACAACACCCCAATGTGCTCTGCGTGATCTGCCTTCTATCACTTTGACCAGTAGTTTCACCTCCAAGGAGTCACAAGGCTGCAAATGTGGCTCCTGAGTGCATGTAAATACAGGATTGACTTAAAGACTCTCCAGAAGGTCTTGTGGAGGCATCGGACTCCTTCAGAGCAGGTTCAGATGAGGAACAAGACAGGAACTTGAAACCACTTGTGAGCTTTGGTCCAATGAGACTTGGGAGAACAAAAGCCCCATTTTGGGAGACTTTGCATGATTATAACAAGGTTCTCTTGCAGTCACAGCCGCACAGCACTGAGCTCACTCTGAGCTGATGTGTGGTGAGAGACGGCGCCTGCTGTGATCAACATGAAAGGCTGGAAAAGTGGAAAAGTGATTCTCCTTCTGCGGATGAGAAAATGAGGCGTGTGTGGAGAACATGCATGGAGTTCTACAAAACAGGGTAAGGAGGAAGACAACAGGACATGATGCTGCATCCCCATGTGAACTTTTGCCTTTAACATAAGAATTAAATGGATTTTCCCCAGAGAAGGAGGTGCTGCCCTTGAACCCCAGCTGAGCACATCCTGAACTCCATCAGGGTGTCCCACAGGCACCAGCAGCTCCACGTGACCAGGGACCATTCACAGACCTTGGTCCTGGAAACGTCGTCATCCAAGGCTCTGCAGAGACCGGGCTGCACCCCCTGAACATGAAACGCGGCCTCGGATCAGCAGCCCCGTCATTTCGCCTAGAGTCAAACCAAGGGTCTCGGTGAGTTTGCTCATTGGGTGTCACCCCAAAAGCTCCTGCAGGACAGCACGTTGAACCCCACAAGACAGGTCAGTTAATTATGTTGAGTGAGTCAATACATCGATCGATTTATCAAATGATAAACAGAGTTTCTGCTTTCATCAGGGCTGTGAATATTAATTGATTTGACAGGCTGAAGCTCGGTAAAACAAGTAGAAGGGGCATCGGGGCATCACTGTATTAATTAGCCGTGTTGGAGCTGCTTTTAGCTGCTTCCGAAGTTTAATCAATATGCTACGTTTGAGTCCCAAAAGGCTTATGAAAACAGCCTTTGAAATCCTTTAAATTGTTGCCTCCGTGAGGTTTTAGACTCTTGGCGTGTTCATGTTCTGCTGTTTTTCTTCCTTTTCTTTTCCCTCCCGAAATCAATAGTGACCCAGAAGGACTGGGAGGGTTGGGCTCTCTTATTTGTATCACATTTGCATTCAGTAGGAATAGAAATAAAACGAAAAAGATCTGGTTTAGTACAATAATAATAATAATCCTAGACATTAATGAGCTGCCCTCTGCCTTCCGGTTTCTGTACGCAGTAAATTACCTCTGTAGGTTTAATCTGATGTGAATGGGCTCGGCACCATTTAAATCCTGTTCTCCTGAGCCCCTGCACGCGGCTCAGACTCTGATTTAATACAAAGCAAGGTTTGAGCTTGTGAAGACATTTTATGGAGAGGGAGGAAGGAGAAGGTGGAGCTGAAAATACAGCTGGGAATGAAGCTGTGAAGAGAAGGAGACGGGAGGAGTGCGGCCACAGGGCGAGCTGGGGATGGGGAAAGCGGAGCCGCTGCCGTGAGCTGAGTCTTGGTGTTTCCTCGGGAGGAGAAAGGAAGGCGAGTGGAGGGGACAATGGGGCACGCGAGGAGGAAGACGTGAAAGCAGAGGCGGATCGGGAGAGAGAAGGTAGGTTGGCCTGGTCTCTAAGGCTTGGGTAGCGGGACTGCTGGGAGCACAATAACAGCCCTGAGGAGGAGCAGAGCACCAGGAGACACCACAGGGAAGGGGCTGGGGGTCATCCTTTGGGCCGGGCCCTTGGGAAAGGGGTCTGACCTTTATGTTCAAGTAGGCACGGAGTCTGTGCCACCAGCTGGCTTTGTGGGGAGGTTGGACAAGGTGTGAAGAAGGAAGAGCTGCTCTGTGATCAGCTCAGTGCTTGCACAAGAACAGAGCTCAATGTGGGCTGCTTCCTCTCCCAGGTGACACCCGAGGGCTCAAGTCTTCAATCTCCTCCAGCCACCGCTCCTGCAGACCTGTGAACACACAGAGACCTGAAACAATTTTCCCAAATCCGTGAGTTTCTGACTGGTAATTTGTCGCAGCTTTCTGCTGTTCTGACTTCTCATCTCCTTTCAAGACAAAGCGTCCCCAGATGTGCCCGTAGCAGGTTTCCCAGCACACTTTTCCCCTCACGCCTTCAGCGATTCCGCTTGTGTTGACTCCCCGAAGTTACCGCTACAGATGTCACACCAGTGCAGTAAACACAGAGAGACCAACAGCATTTAAAACAGTTCTCAGGGCCCCGGTATAATGATAACAATTAGAGTCAGGCCCTGAGCTGTGCTTTCTGACGCAGGCATCTGCCGCACAGACCTCAGCACATGCACACGTCCCCTTGTTAATAATGGAAGATGCCCCAGTCTCTCTGGGAGCAACGCTCTCTGCTCTGGGCAAGGCACTAAATCATGTTTGAAGTTTCTAGGCCAAAATATTCTACATTTATTTTTGAGGAATAAAGTTCCCCAAAAGCGTGAGGCAACTTTCTAGGCCTCAACTACCTTGGCTGACCTGATGGGTGGAAAAGGAGGCAGCCTCGCAGTAGGTAAGAACATCCCATAGTGATGGTGAGGAAGTAATTAGATGAATTAGAGGGGAAAATAGGACTGAAGGGGACCCAGAAGTTATGTCTGTCACCCTGCTCCAAGGCAGAGTTAACGCTGGAGGAAAGGCTGAATCTACATCTGGGGCATCCTGGCAGGGGCAGGTATGAAGGCAACAACATTTGAGAAGAATGCACTGAGGGAAAGCTACTGGGCAGCTGTCCTGGTGCTCAGACCACGTGGGTGGAAGATCAAGCTGATGCTGACGGCTTCCAGCATCACTGCATACAGCAACGTTGCCTAAACCTGTCCCCGTGATTGTCCTCTTAAGACTCTTGAAAGGTTTGCTGGTCCCCTGGTTCAGCCTCCAAGAAAGGAGTGATGCTCCCTGGTGTGAGGGACGTGGGTAAGGGAGGTCGAGGCCGCAGTGCAGGACAGAACAAACCAGTGGGTGAGGAAAGTGCTGACAAGTAGAGAATGACCTGACAGCTTCAAAGCTGCTTTGGGGACGAGCCCCATGTGAGTGTTTTACTGTCTCTGTAGCTCCTCCTGCTTACAGGAGGCCGAAGGGAGACACTGTGATGATCAATACTTGGGGTTTGTCCAGAAAAAGAGCTGCAAAATGCAGGCCCCTTGCCAGTGGAGCCTGGTGCTCTGGAGAAGCCAGGGATGGTGTCAGAGGCATCGTGCACGTCTGTCTAGGGGTGCATTTACGTGCTCTCCCCTGCTTTTCAGGGCAGCGGTGGGAGCTGCCTGCCCTGTAACCCCCTCCCCACTGCAGCAATGAACGCCCGAACTCCAACTGGCCCATGGGACGGGGACCCACTTTGTCCACAGGGTTAGTGCTTCCCCTCCTGCTAACCTCCTCCTCCAGAGGGGAAAGCCCTTTGAATAGGAATAATACACGCCTCATGTCATCGTTAGCTTTAACATTATAAAAGAAACCCTCCATCAGCGCTGCCACCATTACCTTCCCATTTTCCTGCTTCACCTCATTAAAAGGAAAATGTTACAATTAAGGCATGGAAAGGAGGAACAGATTAATGTTCTGTTTCTAATGCATTGATGAATTGGCACTTAGTCAGGGGGTTTAAAAATACTAAACCCTTCTCAAGAGCCATCCCAAAAGGGAGCGTTCCGTATTCGAGGAGCACCCTTCAGCTCGGGGCAGTGATGCTCCATCCCCAGTGCTCAGAGAATATCAGACAGGGGCAGTTGCCAGAGGAGCAGGATAGAATGGAATCGTGGAGTGGTTTGGGATAGAAGAGACCAAAAAGCCCATCCAGTGCCACCCCTGCCATGGCCAGAGACACCTCCCACTGGATCAGGGGCTCCAAGCCCCATCCAACCTGGCCTGGAACCCCTCCAGGGATGGGGCAGCCAGCCCTGCTCTGGGAACCTGGGCCAGGGCCTCCCCTGCTAAACATTTCACAGCAAAACATTTCCCTGCAAACAAAACATTCCTTTGCAAAACCCTCAGAGCAAAACATTTCTTCCTAAGATTTCATCTCAATCTCTCCTCTTTCAGCTCAAAACTATTCCCCTTGTCCTGTTCCTGCCCTCCCTGATCCAAAGCCCCTCCCCAGCTCTCCTGGAGCCCCCTTCAGCACTGGAAGCTGCTCTGTCTCCCCACAGCCTTCTCTTCTCCAGGTTGAACAACGCCAACTCTCCCAGCCTGGCCTCATACAGGAGGTTCTCCAGCCCTCAGGTCATGTCTGTGGCCTCCTCTGCACTCGCTCCAACAGCTCCATCTCCTCCCTGTGCTGAGGACTCCAGAGCTGGACCCAGGGCTCCAGGTGGGTCTCTCAGAGCGGAGCAGAGGGGCAGGATCCCCTCCCTCCCTGCTGGCCCCACGGCTCTGGATGCAGTCTAGGACACAGGTGGTTTCTGGGCTGCAGGAAGATCACACGGTTGCTGGTTCATGTTGCGCTTCTCCTCCCTCAGCACCCCAAATCCTTCTCTGGGGATGCAAAGCTTATCTTTATATTTACTACCCTGACCTTTATATATTAGGATTTTATGTTATGTTTTATGTGCCTTGCCTTTTCACAGCCCCGCGGAATGAGGAGCGCGGTGCCAGCTCTGCTATCGCTGCTCCATTATAAATACGCGCACAGTACATACAATTACAGAACTTTAATGCCTGGAATAATTACTGTCTGCAGTTTGCATTAATGCTGCGGGTGATATAGCGAGGTAAAGCTGCTCAGACACCGAGAGACCTGCATCCCGAGGGGCAGCTGAGAATCATTGCTTACAATCTTGCTATTAATTACGGTGCCTCGTGTGGAGGACGAGGCTTTCCAAAGCGCTTTGCACCCACAGCTGATTGAAACGCCTCTTGTGGGAACGATGCCGCGTGTAGCCCAGGGGTAGCAAGGGGCTTTGGTTTAATCCTTGTAATACCAAAAGTGAAAAATTGAGGAGAGCAGCAGGTGTAAGGAAGAGAATGTGTGTAAACTGGTTGAGGCATCTTAAAATGTGCATTTGCCTGCAGGACTTCTCCCGTGCAAGGCCAGGCTGAGAGTTGGGGTTGTTCAGCCTGGAAAAGGCTCTGAGGAAGTCTTATAGAGACCTTTTAGTATTGAAAGGGGCTGCAAGAAAGCTGGGGAGGGACGTTTTATCAAGGCATGGAGTGATGGGATGAGGGGGAATGGCTTCAAATTGCAGAGGGGAAGATTTAGACTAGGCAGGAGGAGGAATTTCTTCACAATGGGAGCAGTGAGGCCTTGGGCAGCTTGATCCAGTGGGAGGGGTCCCTGCCCCTGGCAGGAGGTTGGAATTGGATGATCTTTAAGGTTCCTTCCAACTCAAACCATTCTGTGATTGTATGAGCTCCTCCTGTGCTGGGGGGCACAGGGAGCTCCCCCGCTCTGCAGAGGAACCTGTGTCCCTGCTCACTCTGCTCCTCTGGGCAGGGCAGGGTGGGCAGCACCTGCTCAGAGCTCCCCCGGAGCAGGGACGGGATTTATAGGTGTTCAACAGATCCATATGGACCCAGATGCCAAGAAACCAGGTCTCTCCTGCAACAGTGGGGAGAGGGAATCCCTCCAGAGGGTTGCATGTGGCAGCCTTGGCCCTTTTGCCTTCAAGGAGGGGAGAGAAATGAAAGCAGAGAGTGAGCTTGATTGGACTTTGCTGAAAAACTTTTAGGAAAAGGGAAAAGAAAGTGCTGAGGCAGCTCCTTTCCGCGTCTTTGAACTTCAGGCTTTGAAAAGAGGAGAGGAAAATCTTAAGGAATTAACAAGGACTACTGGGAAATTACTCAGGAGGAACTTTCAGTGTTCTCAGCTTGGAAAGAACTAGAGAAAAATTCTCTCTATATATTTAAATATATAATCTCCATTTGCCTTTGCACACACGTGTGCGAGTGCCCCCCCAGCCAGCCGTCCCACTGTGTCTCGCTCACCTCTGTTAATGATGTATTAATTATTTGGTTTGTGGACACGGCGGCTGGGAAGGGTGAGCGCTGCCTTTCTCACTTCGGGGGCTGCGGAGGAGGCAGAGGCGGCTCGGCAAGGACCCGGCCACGTGTGCTGAGCCTCGGCCTTGCTCACACTCGCTCTGCTCTCAGGAAACACCAACTTCTTTTTGTCAAAAAAGCCTCCAGATAAATATTCTTGGATGAAAACCTATAAAAAGCTCAGACCGACAAACTATTTTTTAGGCATTTCTTTTTCTCCCGACAAGAATCTATCTGTCAGGAGAAACAGATGTTTGCGATGAAAAATCTTCTTTAATTACAACTTTGTCACAAAGCCTGCAGACAGATTTCTTTTTCCCCCACCCCGAGCCTATTAAAATGTACGTGAAGGGCTGAGGTGTGAAAGCTCCTGTGCATGGCAGGGGTGGAACTGGATGGGCTGTAAGGTGCCTTCCAGCACAGCCCAGTCCCTGATTCTATAATACGGTATTTAAATACACTAAGCAGACTGAGGAGCAGCAAAGCCGTAGGTCCAAACACATGGACAAGTTCTCCTGTGTTAAAGTGAGGGGTTGAGCCCAACCCTGAGCCTTCCCCACCTGCATGGAGTGTCTGTCTCTTTTTGGGGACCTCCACCTCGGGGAACAATCCAGATTTCCCCCTCCAGAGTTCAGGACTCTGCAAATCAGGCCAGATATTTGCTTAATAAAATACGAGTTTGAGATGTGGCTGTTGGTCAGGCACTTCTTTAAACCACTCACTATTTCTTCTGTCATTCTCACTGTGTCCAGTAAACGATGAGGCTTTGAGTCCCCTGACCCAGTGGGAGGTGTCCCTGCCCCTGGCAGGGGTGGGACTGGATGGGCTCTGAGGTCCCTCCTGATCCAAACTCTTCTGTGATTCCATGAACACAGGACCCGGCTTTAAGTTCCCTTCCAGCCCAAACCATTTTGTGATTCTACACAATTCTTTACTGGCTGCATTAAGGCTCTAAGCAGCGTCTTTGCTTTCTCAGGGCTGCTCTGCTCTCCAGCAGCTCGCAGACGATGGCAAATGTGACATAAATGTTAAAAGAGGTTTCTCCAGCACAGCGCTTCCCTCAGGCTGCACAACACCTATTATCCAGCGGAATAAAGTTCTGCTGGAGAGAGTGGCAGGAATGCAAGGTGGATATTTCTTTATTTATTGGTTACAGTAATTGGCCAGAACATGGCTGAGGAGTCGGATGAAAATAATCAATAGTTCTTGTCCACTAATGAATGATTTTCCAGCAGTGCTGGTGTAAATAGGTTTCATTAAAATAGCGAATCCTCCCAAACAAGAAAATTAAGGAGAGCTTATGAAACCTATAAAATTGCATGGGTCTGAGTATCTGACAGGGATGACAAATATCTGCTATTGTTATTTTTGGTAAACAGATTTTCTTTTCAATTTTCACTCTCGTCACTTAAATAATAACAATACTTAGCAAATCCATTATTCCTTTCCCAGAAGTCTTCAACTGCAAAACGTGTCACTCACCAGTCAGGACAGCGTCGTTCTCCTCCTCCACCGCCCCCGCGTGTGGGTCCCTGCGCCGACACCGCTGGGATTGCGGGAGCTGGGGGTTCGGAGCAGCCGCCCGGAGGGCAGGGGGTGGCACGGAGCAGACATAAAGTGGGGCAGAAACAACCCTCCGCCCTTGGCTTTCAGCCCCATGAAGGGCAGAGGTGATAACTGGGGCTTTGTACCAGTGCTGCTGGAGGGCTCTGGGGTGAGAGAATCACAGAATGCCCTGAGCTGGAAGGGAGCCCAGGCTCCAGCTCCTGTCCCTGCACACCCCAACACACCCCATGAGGCTGAGGGCATTGGCCAAACCCTTCTGGAATATTGTCAGGCTTGGAGCTGTGACTGTTTCCCTGGGAGCTGTTCCAGGGCTCCATCACCCTCTCGACTTCCTGATCCAGAGCCCCTCCCCAGCCTTCCTGGAACCCCTTTCAGTGTTGGAAGCTGCTCTAAGGTCTCCCCGCAGCCTCCTCCAGGCTGAACAAGCCCAACTCTCTCACCCTGTCATGGTACAGGAGCTGCTCCAGCCCTTGGATCATCTCCTTGGCCTCCTCTGGGTTCAGTCCAACAGCTCCATGTCCTCCCGGTGCTGGAAGGAATAAACCAAAGCTCAGTGAGTTCTGCAGCCACAGAATCAGCCTTTTTCATCATATGAACCCCTCTCCCTCAAACACTGAGCCAAAGATCACAGCTCCAATTGGAGGCACGGCCAGAGCACGGGGAATGAGCACACTCTTGGCTTCACTACAGGCAAAGCCACTTCCCAGCCTCTTCCCCTGCACCTCTCCAGAGCATCTTGAAACTTTTAAGATAGAAAATGCTGTCAGCTGAGCCCCTGGTTTCACCGTTGTGGACAGCTCTGGTTGGCTGCTGTCCCTGTCCCTGCTCCTCACCTGGCACGGGTGCTTTGGGATGGGACCATTTCTGCTGTCTGGGTCCAGTATCCAGATAACGGGTTCCTGCAGTCACCCTGCGTTCCCGTGTCCATGATCCTCTCAGCTGTAAATCCTGTGCCGCTGTCACCAGCAGTGATGAGCCTGTCTGGCATAATCTATTCCTTCAGAGCCCGCGCAGTCCAGCAGTGATGATCACCTGCACAAGGAGCAATGCCTGGCGTGAAATCTTTCCCTCTCGAGAGCTCCTATGGAAAAGCAGCCATGTCCATAAGCCCCTGGCACTGGGAATGCCCTGTAGCCCCACCTCGCGCTGCCGCCACCCCTCTCCTGACCCCTTCTCCTGGCACCACGGCTCCTGCCTATTAGCCGTGCGGCAGCTGAAGCCGTGGGAGCTTGGAGCAGCCCTGGGGCCTCTGGCCTGCTCACAGCCACAGCCTCGCCCTTCCCAGCAGCAAACCCTCACCAAACACCCCAATTCCCTGGCCCACAGGGGTTGAACCAGAGAGGGGCTCAGCCCCAACTGGGGGAGGAATCCTCTTTCCCCAGGAGACACCCCCCCTGCAGCGTTCCCTGCTCTCCCCCAGCCCCTCACCTCGCTGCAGCTCCAGAGCCGAGCACGACGCGCGCTTTATTGTTTGTCACCTGAAGCACTTGAAAAAATTACACGAATCCATCAAAGTAATGAATCTTCGCAGCAGTGGCAAATAGACAGAGACAGACAGGTGCTCACCTGTAACACGGCGGCTTTAAAAATTAATACAAAACGAACAGCTGGCCTTTCGCTCCCTTTGCGGGGGGGCTGCCTGAGCAAGGGGACGGTCTGAATCGGAACGTGACCTCCTCCAGGTCCCCCTGTCCCCACCACGGTGTCACTCAGCACCTCTGGCCTCAGCAGCATCGGGGAACGATGGACCGACAGACACAGCAGGTGATGCTGTGCTACCACCACCACGGTGCATACAGAACTGTGGTTTTTGGGAGTGTCAGAGCCTCATCCCCTCTTTCCAGCTTTGGTCAGCTCCCTCCAGCCCTTAAACCAGTTTGTCTGTGTCTGAGCAAACTTGTAAACCCCTTAGGGGAGAGACGGTGCTTGCTTTTACACCTGTACACTGCTTGTCACCGTGCAGGCTCCATAAATAATAAATCGCGGTGCCTCTGTCTCCTCCAAGCTTTCATTTTGCTACCCAGGAGTAAGATTATCCATCTACAGAAACATGTGTGCACACCTATGGTGTGTGGGTGGATCTGACTGGGGTGCAGGGTGTGTCTGTGTCTATTCATAGATTTTAGTGTCTATATTACCATTATACAGGCTCTGAGGAGACAGGTCTGAGACCTGCGTGCGGGATGGGGATGTGTCAACACACACCTGGAGTGTTTCCACACCCCCAACACCTCCCACTGCTCGGTGTCGCTGCCTCTTCTGAAGTCCTGCCCCTTTTACTCCAGCTGCTGCAAGGAGTTTGGAACGATGGAAACCCTATTGTCGCTCTACTTTTTCCACAAAAAAAGCCATTGGGGAGGAAAGGATCAAAACTCAAACCCTGCTGTCACGTGAACCAAAGCCATAGAAATGGAGTGAGATGCTTACCTGGGGAATGATTTTTCTGTGGGATGGGGCAAACTTTCAGAACACGGGTGTTGCTTCTCAAGGCTGGTGTCACCGCCGAGCAGGGGCTGAGCCGGGGCAGCAGAGACGCTCTCAGAGATGTGGCGTTCACTGCTGCTCCTCCTCTGCATTGAAAGGAAAGAAAATGGCAGAAGGCAAATTGGTTTTGACCACAAGAATTCCTCTGCTGTTCAAGCCTCTCCCATCTTGAGGGGTTCTTTTATTTATTAGTCTACAAAGAGGCGGCTGTGCCGGTACCTGCGGGGCCTGCCCTTGCCCTGCAGAAAGGTGCAGGGATGGAGCGCGGGAAGGAAGATGGATGGATCCTGAATTGTTTCTAATTTATGGGGCTCCGTGATTCCTGCCGCCGTATGTCTCTGAGAAATGACACCACTACTTCAGGAGCAGAGATTAATCTGAGCCGGCAGGAGAAGGACAAAACAAATCATCTACTGCAGGAATCTCATTTGATGTCTGTTAGTAAGAGCACCGGGATGAATGGCTTTTGTAAAGACCGCACTGCTACATGGTTTTTTTCCCCTTCTCTCCGCTGTTCTGCTAATTGAGGTCTATAAGGCGTGTGGCGGAGGCAATCCCAGCGCTGCTCTTGGCGTCATTCGCTCCGTGCTGGTGCCAGCAAGAGACCCAGCACCGGCCGCCATGGGATGAGGCGTTTTGGACTGAGGCTACATGAAGCTCAGAGCACAGGGTACAAGAGAAACAAGAGAGCTGGAAGCTGAGCTGCAGCGATGCTGACGTGCACAGGGCCAGGGCAGAGTCGGACGGTCCTGCACGTGCCCCCTGAAGGCAACGAAACCGCTGATGGCAACGAACACACTTTTTAAAGCATGAAATCAGCTAAGGGGCAGGGAGAGGGGTCAGGGTGTGAAGAAGGGGCTGGCATCCTCTGGAACAATAAGAGCTGTGGAGGAAGCCAGTGAGGGAGCAGAGGGTCACAGACAGAAAGACATGCTGCCAGTGTCCCATCCATTATTATAAAAAAGCAGAACTTCTCAACTTGGGAAGCGGGCAAGGTCCCAGGAACCTGCAGCCCCAGCTACGGGCCCTGCGCAGTCGGGTGGATCCCAGCTTCTCTTCCCTCAGCNGCCTTTCACTCCCTTCGCAGGGGGGGCTGCCTGAGCAAGGGGACGGTCTGAATCGGAACGTGACCTCCTCCAGGTCCCCCTGTCCCCACCACGGTGTCGCTTAGCAGCATCGGGGAACGATGGACCGACAGACACAGCAGGTGATGCTGTGCTACCACCACCACGGTGCATACAGAACTGTGGTTTTTGGGAGTGTCAGAGCCTCATCCCCTCTTTCCAGCTTTGGTCAGCTCCCTCCAGCCCTTAAACCAGTTTGTCTGTGTCTGAGCAAACTTGTAAACCCCTTAGGGGAGAGATGGCGCTTGCTTTTACACCTGTACACTGCTTGTCACCGTGCAGGCTCCATAAATAATAAATCGCGGTGCCTCTGTCTCCTCCAAGCTTTCATTTTGCTACCCAGGTGTAAGATTATCCATCTACAGAAATGTGTGTGCACACCTATGGTGTGTGGGTGGATCTAACCGGGGTGCAGGGTGTGTCTGTGTCTATTCATAGACTTTAGTGTCTATATTACCATTCTGTGGGGCCAGAGGAGACAGGTCTGAGACCTGCGTGCGGGATGGGGATGTGTCAACACACACCTGGAGTGTTTCCACACCCCCAACACCTCCCACTGCTCGGTGTCGCTGCCTCTTCTGAAGTCCTGCCCCTTTTACTCCAGCTGCTGCAAGGAGTTTGGAACGATGGAAACCCTATTGTCGCTCTACTTTTTCCACAAAAAAAGCCATTGGGGAGGAAAGGATCAAAACTCAAACCCTGCTGTCACGTGAACCAAAGCCATAGAAATGGAGTGAGATGCTTACCTGGGGAATGATTTTTCTGTGGGATGGGGCAAACTTTCAGAACACGGGTGTTGCTTCTCAAGGCTGGTGTCACCGCCGAGCAGGGGCTGAGCCGGGGCAGCAGAGACGCTCTCAGAGATGTGGCGTTCACTGCTGCTCCTCCTCTGCATTGAAAGGAAAGAAAATGGCAGAAGGCAAATTGGTTTTGACCACAAGAATTCCTCTGCTGTTCAAGCCTCTCCCATCTCGAGGGGTTCTTTTATTTATTAGTCTACAAAGAGGCGGCTGTGCCGGTACCTGCGGGGCCTGCCCTTGCCCTGCAGAAAGGTGCAGGGATGGAGCGCGGGAAGGAAGATGGATGGATCCTGAATTGTTTCTAATTTATGGGGCTCCGTGATTCCTGCCGCCGTATGTCTCTGAGAAATGACACCACTACTTCAGGAGCAGAGATTAATCTGAGCCGGCAGGAGAAGGACAAAACAAATCATCTACTGCAGGAATCTCATTTGATGTCTGTTAGTAAGAGCACCGGGATGAATGGCTTTTGTAAAGACCGCACTGCTACATGGTTTTTTTCCCCTTCTCTCCGCTGTTCTGCTAATTGAGGTCTATAAGGCGTGTGGCGGAGGCAATCCCAGCGCTGCTCTTGGCGTCATTCGCTCCGTGCTGGTGCCAGCAAGAGACCCAGCACCGGCCGCCATGGGATGAGGCGTTTTGGACTGAGGCTACATGAAGCTCAGAGCACAGGGTACAAGAGAAACAAGAGAGCTGGAAGCTGAGCTGCAGCGATGCTGACGTGCACAGGGCCAGGGTAGAGTCGGACGGTCCTGCACGTGCCCTCTGAAGGCAACGAAACCGCTGAAGGCAACGAACGCACTTTTTTAAAGCATGAAATCAGCTAAGGGGCAGGGAGAGGGGTCAGGGTGTGAAGAAGGGGCTGGCATCCTCTGGAACAATAAGAGCTGTGGAGGAAGCCAGTGAGGGAGCAGAGGGTCACAGACAGACATGCTGCCAGTGTCCCATCCATCATTATAAAAAAAGCAAAACTTCTCAACTTGGGAAGCGGGCAAGGTCCCAGGAACCTGCAGCCCCAGCTACGGGCCCTGCGCAGCCGGGTGGATCCCAGCCTTCTCCTCCCTCAGCCCGTTAAATCCCACCCAGCCCCACGCAAAAGGCCCCACGGATGCTCCTTATCCTACCACAGACGTTCAGCTGGGGCCGGAGAGGCACCCGGGGTGCAGCTCTCGCCCAGTGCTGCGCGGCACACTCGGATCGATACCCAATCAATTCAATTGATCGTTTTTTAAGGTGCAGGCTCGGAATAGCTGAGACTGCGTAAGGCGCAGCAAAGCGTGTACTCCCACAAAATAATTTGTCAGGCCCCACTGTAGAAACCTAATGACGGTTGTAATTTATTGCTGACAGATGATATTTATCACCTCAGCATCCTCTTTTTCTCTTTCTCTGTCTCGTTAGAAATGGCATCAATAATGTTTATTGTAGCTTTTAATTTTTTATCATTGGTATTCTTACCTGTGCTGCTCCTGGCTGGCTGGAGATGAGCAAAGGCATTAGAGCAGACAGAGGCTTTGATCTGTATTCAACGGTAAATGATGAATTTAAGACACTCTTCCTGAATGCTCACACGGCCGCACTCTGTGGCAGAGCCGGATCGTTCTGCAGCCCAGAAACCAGCTGAGTCCTGGGCTGCATCCAGAGCCGTGGGAGCAGCAGGGTGGGAGGGGAACCTGCCCCTCTGCTCCGCTCTGAGAGACCCACCTGGAGCCCTGGGTCCAGCTCTGGAGTCCTCAGCACAGGGAGGAGATGGAGCTGTTGGGNCTCACACGGCCGCACTCTGTGGCAGAGCCGGATCGTTCCGCAGCCCAGAAACCAGCCGAGTCCTGGGCTGCACCCAGAGCTGTGGGAGCAGCAGGGAGGGAGGGGAACCTGCCCCTCTGCTCCGCTCTGAGAGACCCACCTGGAGCCCTGGGTCCAGCTCTGGAGTCCTCAGCACAGGGAGGACATGGAGCTGTTGGAGCGAGGCTGGAGGAGGCCACAGAGATGATCTGAGGGCTGGAGAACCTCCTGTACAAGGACAGGCTGAGAGAGCTGGAGCTGTTCAACCTGGAGAAGAGAAGGTTGTGAGGAGATCTTAGAGCAGCTTCCAGGACTGAAAGGGGCTCCAGGAAAGCTGGGGAGGGGCTCTGGATCAGGGAGGGCAGGGAGAGAATAAGAGGGAACAGTTTTCAGCTTAAAGAGGGGAGATTAAGATCTCATCTCAGGCAGAAATGTTTTGCTGTGAGGGCTGGAGGCCCTGGTCCAGGTTGCCCAGAGCAGGGGTGGCTGCCCCATCCCTGGAGGGGTTCAAGGCCAGGTTGGATGGGGCTGGGAGCCCCTGATCCAGTGGGAGGTGTCCCTGCCCATGGCTGGGGTGGCACTGGGTGACGTTTTCTGTCTCTTCTGACTCAAACATTCTGTGATACTGGGGAAAAAACATGGGCTGTTTCCTCCCCCGATCTTGCTCTCCCTTTCCCACCGTCTGCTCAATTGTGCAAAGTCTGCGGAGGATGCTCACACCTCGCAGCCTCTCCAGGCAAAGCCCC
>WAAB01004008.1:0-13885 GCA_013389865.1 Piaya cayana | reverse complement strand
CAGGAAACACGCGCTCTCGGAGCATGTCATTTAGCTATGCATGTAAGTCACATATACCTTCCTTTTTTTAATGCAAAATATTTCTTTTCTCCTTAGAAAAGACAACTAACATTTCAGAAGCCTTATTAAATGGGGACTTTTCTTTAAGTTGAAAAGTGGGACAATATGTTTCTCAGTGTTTTTTCTTCCTTTGTATTTTCATTTAGTGCGCGAATTATTGGGTGAAATCTTATTTCATGTATATTAGTGACTGAGCAAAAGGGCCTCACTGTTCCCTCCTGATTCCCCTAAGCGAACCCTCCAATAAAGTAATGAGATAAATGTAATGCTTTCTTAGATAATGAAACTGGAGATCACACTAACCCGAACCATGTACCACTGTGTCACAAAAGAATTCACAGATAGGCCTTGAAAAATAAAACACTACGCTTAGGGGATTGTAAGGTGCCTGGGTAAGGACTGATGGAAGTGTCGAGATTTGTCATTTAAGGAGAAAAATGGAATGTTCCAGTTCGACCTGTGTGCTGCTGCTCGCTGTTCAAATTGATGTAATTTGCCATAGCTGTGTGACCCCAATTGCTGTTTAAGGCAAGCCTGGGGCATCTCTGCTTTATCTGACACGGGGCTTCCCCCGTAGGCATTGGTGAGAGAACAGTGTCAGTCTCTGCTTCCTCTCATGTAAAAAGAGATTGAGAGTGGATCTGCCTGCCTCCACTCAGCCTTGTGCTGAGACGCTTGGGCCACAACCTCGTGTCCACAGTAAACATTTGAGAAACAGGAGAAACAACACACACAGGCTTTAATGAATGCTTAAAACCAAGTAGAAGGAAATTTTGAAGTGGCTTCAAGAGAAGAAAATAATTTTTTTCAGTGTAAAATACCTTTATAGCAGCTGAAATTTGCACATAGAATTTAAAAGAATTTTTTTTTAAAAGGGATAATGCTTGAAGTCACCCCCTCTTATCCTAAAGCTAATACTTTGAGTCACATATTCCAAGAAAAGAGAGTAGCAGTGCCTGCAAGCCCTTTTGTTTGGCCCACAAGATGCTGTTGCAAGTGACATCATGGGCTTTATATTCAGCTCCTGAAGAAATTAAACAACTGGATTTTTTCCACCTTTGTGGATCAAGTCAGTCTCTTATCCAAATGCAAGAAACACCATGTGTGCCTTAGGAGAAGTGAAACTGAATTCCTCTGGCTTAGCATTTATCCTTTCTGGTTTTATATTTGGATAACTGAAGACAACTAGCTCCAGACTTTCCTGTTGCACAGGAAATGTGCTATTTATGTGGACTTTTCAAGTTGTTTTCTTCCCAGCAAAATTATGATCTGTTACGAAGCTTGGACTGACAGCTTCAGAAGTTACCACTAGAGTGTATTTATCTTTAAAGTCGTAATCCTGGAGGTGGCCTCACAACAGATCCCTGAAGCCTGCAACACAGAAGCACAGGAGCTTTGGATATCTACATGTGCACTGGGAGGTGTCTTCAGAGAGGCACTTTTGGAGTCAGACATGATCTTTAGTCAGAAACCGAATAATCTTGAATTATGATCCTCTGAGGCCAAATTACAGAAGTGGTGAGAGGTGTGTTATGATTATTATATGTAAAAGCCTAGAACAGTAGTCAGCAGTCTTGTTTACTCACTATCACACTAGTCAATATCACGAAAATAGCAATAAATAGTCATATAGAGCAATTGTATATAATCACTAACAATTAAAATGCTTTGTGTACGCAACACAAAACATGGAAATGAGTGGCATCATTTCTGTTTCTGTGAGCGTGGCTCTCTAGATTCAAACCTCAATATGAGTGTACCAATAAATTAGTTATCTTCATTTTTTTCTTTCTTTCTTGCCCAATACTGAGGTTACTTGAATTGGAAAAGTGGATTTTTGAGTCATGAACGCTGTTTTTTAAGCCTTCATGCTGTTCCGCTCAGAAAATCTTATTTTAAGATGAACCACCACCTAGGGAGAATTGCAGATAAAGGCTAATTTATTTTATCCAGGATCCATACACTTCTGTGTGTGCATTTGAGTGGCAACTTGGCAAAGACGCCACCAGCTGTCATTCCTAGCTTGTTCACCAATAATGAAGCTATGAACTCTTCATCATAGTTTTGATCTTTTGTTTATTTAAGGTGTATTTTCTCTTATTCCACTGCTTTTCAATTAAAAAGTGCACTATATAACTTGAGTTTCAGTATCCAGACACGCCTCCCCCTCCCCAAAAGAAAAATGGCTTGAGAAGGGATGTACATGCCAGATCTTATTGGTCCTTCTACTGTGATTAAATGAAACTGTATCATTTCAAGCAGAATCACAGAATCACCGGGTTGGAAGAGACCCATCGGATCATCGAGTCCAACCATTCTGGAATGTCAGGGTTGATGCCAAATTGGTGATGGTAACCCCGCTTACAGAACTTACTGTCTCATCAGGAAGGCAATAATGTATGGGAGATGAGTAAATTGATAGAAACATTTGATAGGAACGGTTGGACTCGATGATCCGGTGGGTCTCTTCCAGCCTGATGATTCTATGATTCTAAAGCAGCATACTAACCCTTGAATTTCTAAGTATTAAAAAAAGAGTGATATAAACTTACATGAAATTCTTGCATTGGGCTCTTGTTTCTTCAGACCAGAAGGGTGCATGTCATGTTGAAAATTTTCCAGTTTCTATTACAGACTACAGTTTCAATTCTAAGGTTTGTTGTGATCTTTGAGTTATTCTTATAGGTATTAAAAAATGTAAATTCATCTAAAGGATGGGGAACATGTAATTGTCTGGCACTCCGTGTTATTTCACAGTGAGAGATCACTGAAATGATTTTAAGACAGGCAGCAACATCAGTATTATTCATGCGTACATATACAACGTCTAGTTTCTTTTAAGTATGGCTATATATAAGTCTGTCTGGAGGCTGACAAAGCCAAACCTCAAGGATTTGATTTTGTTGCATAGTGTCTTTTTAATAAAAAGGTAATTCATTGCAGTAAAGTGAAAGAAATTCATTTATTACCCTGTATTATCTGTTCCATGTAAAGATGTCCAGCTTGCCACTATTTACAGCTCCACCACTGTATAATTCATCTCTCACAAGCCCACAGAGCAAGTTTGTGAAGGCAAATATCTCAAATATAAACATAGAATCTGGTACATTATGCATCAATGCATTAAGTTTGATGCAGTATCAGATCAGAACGGCACTTGCAAAGAAAGTCACGGCGTATGAAATACAGATTTAATCCTTAGTTTTCATCTTTGCTAAGTCAGCATCTTACGCACCTGGCTTGCGCATCCAAGTCCTACTGGAGCTACAACAACTGAAATAAGGATGTGTGTGAACTGTCAGCTTGATGTAAACCTTTCCTAGTTATACACTAAATTTTTTAAATAATAGTTGGGTAAGGAACATGGCTGTTTTTCTTTGCTAGCAGGATGCACACTGTGCAGTGTGTACTTTGAAGTTAATCAAGGTTTTAATGGATTTTTTTTTTCCCCTCCTAGGGGTAAAGTTGCTTAGCAAATAGAATCCCAACTCAATGCCTCATTATGTTTTTGCAAGCACTTTCACACCTGTTTAATTTAAGTCCGCAAAATAATATCAAAATCATAAATGATACACGGAGAAAGGGTTAGAAACCACAAAGGATCTCATGGTGGAAAATAGCTGGCAGTGAGTGTTTTGGTTAGCAGAGGGGACAGAGTCTGGAGGTAGGTGAGAACAAGGGCAAACAGTTACCCCTATGTGAGTTTTCCGCACGCAGGCAACCTTCACACCCTAGTGATGAGCCAAGGAGACTAAAGAGGATCTATTAAATGAGAAGATTGTGTTCAGGATTTCTTTCATGCATCAGCATTTTAACTTTTTGTGTTACTTGCAGGTAGAAGTTTCCAGCAGGAACAAGGGGACTGTGGCTCCTCACTGGCACCAGCCACTGTGGCACGAGCTCCTGCATCACCAGTAAGGGCAGAGCTGCACAACATTCCCTGTCTGAACTTGAACTATGGACATACTTAAGTAGCAAGGCATTTTATACAGTTTGTCAAACAAACCAAGTGCCATATTCTGAGAGGAATAACTAGCAGGAATCAAAGTCAAGCTTCTTGGGAATCATGTCATCAAAAAGGAAACCCATGACTACATGAATAAGCCTAATCTTCCACTTTCACATGCTAAGCAGATGGTGACCCGATTAGTTCTTATTCTCAGGAGGCTGCTCCTCTCGCTATGCCTTCAGCTTCTATTGTCAGCATCGCATTATTTTACTCATTCTCCGTGATTTTAGCTGACTGGCACATTTTTCAGTCTTGTCTTTTGAGACGTTACTGAAGGATTAAAAACTCCATTTATCTAATATGAAAAAGCAACTTTCACTCTGATTTTAAATGGAAATGAAATTTTTCCAATTTCTTCTTTGACATTAATAAGTAGGAAAATACAATTCCACCCTTGAGCATTTGTTTTCTTACAACATGGATGTAGAGACTACAGGAGTTAAAACTTGGGACCATGTGCCATGGGGGAGAGAGGCAGACCTTGACACCCAGGGCTGTTAGAGGTGCTTTGGGGTGCTGACAAAAACTCACAAAGTTTTCCTATTACCTGGGTAGGTTTAATCCGCAAAGCATCCCCTTACATGATTGTACAGAGTATGATATGTGAAACAAATGGTACCTGGGTTTCACTGTGAGGAGGTAACCTGAAGTAAACTCAATTTAACGCACTACCTTTATCACAGTGTAAAAATTAGTCTAACATAAAAATTAACCAGTCCCATTTACACAGAAAAGTTATCTCTTTTTGATGTACCTTTTCTGTATGACTTCGTGCAAACTGTGCTAACAAACGCATTGTAGCATTTGTAGTTTGAACTTGCAGCACTATTAACAAGGATTTTGTTCTGGTGTGGGATATGGCATGTCTGGAATAGGCTAACAAATAGAAACAAACTTGAATCCCATTTTGAACACTATTACTTTGCAGTTATCTTTAGCTTACTGTGGCAACAAATGGCTATTCATGCAACCAAGAAGCAGCATTGTTAGGAATGATGTAGAACAATAAAGACCTTAGAAAAATGCACAACGTTTTTTTTTTAAAAAAGGCTGATAAGATGCTGTACATTATAAAAAAAATAACAAACACAGAACGACCAGTGGATGCCCTGTATTGATCTAAGAGGCAAAGTGTAACTCCAGAAAGCCCTGGGGGTGGGAGTGGCTTCCACAGTGGTTTCTTACATGGACAAGAGAATCCGAAATTGAAGTTTTCTGCTATTTTCTCTTCTGGGACTGAAAGAGGTGTGAAGATGGTCAGAGATGCATGTCATTTAGCAGTATGCCAAGCAATAGAATGGTATTTTCTCCACCAATTCAGACCCATTGAACTTGTATCATGTTTTTTCCAATTGGGAAGTTAGAAAGCTTCAGACTAAAAAAGTGCTTTGCTGATTTTCTTTTGATGGTTGATCAATTGTTAGTCTCTGTTTTGGAAGTTTCATGTAAGTGCTGATGAAGCTTCGATATCTCCAGGAAGAAGGCTGCAAACACTTTGGTTCCTTCAATGTAGTTGTGTCTATGGAGAAGAAAACAAAGAGAATGAAGCCCTGTCAGGCTCTTCTGCTCTTCAAATTAGTGGCATAGTCCCTTGAAGTTTTCAGAGTTTTTGCAAGATTCATCACCCAAGAAAAGGACCAAGCGCACAGAAATTCTGGACATCCTGCAACTGGGATTCCTCTGAAGGATTCACTGAGGAAGTGTCATTTCCCATAATCATTGTATCCCCAAAGATTGAGGCTACACTAGGGGGACAACAAAAATCATTTGAGAATTATTGTAGGTCTCTCCAATTCCTCCAGCCTGACATAGAATCATAGAATCACCAGGTTGGAAGAGACCCATCGGATCATCGAGTCCAACCATTCCTATCAAATGATTTAACTCATAAACTGTACAAATATTTGGGCAGCACACTACATGGTGTCCTACTGTGGCTCCTCAAAGAATGAGTACAAGTGGCAAGATTAAACTAATTTTTATATAATTACACTCATTTTAGGCCCTGTGATATAAATACACCGTCATATCCATTTATAAAGAAAATCATTATAACCCTTACTTAACCATTAGCTTGGTTAATGGTCTGACTGGATTACTTTGATGGGAAGGTGCCAGTCTATATCATCAATTTTCAGACTTGAGACCAATTTAATTGGCATTGAAGTTAAAACTGCCAGAGTGATGTATAAAAATACTGAATAATCACTTAATGAAAAGTACATAATTATGTGTTTGACTGGGAATTTTGCTTTCTGTTTGGAACAGCGACGAGTTTGCCAGAGACGGTAGTTTGGGACTGTCAAAGCTTCCCATCTGTCAGTATTTTATGCATGGGCACCTGGGGACTTCAGTTCTTCCTCTTTCTGTTCTAGCACAAACAGACAAAGAAAAGAAACCTGCTTATTTTCTCATTCTGGGAGTGCTCCCCATCATCTGCTGCTCCGATTGGAAACATCATCACACTTTTCTGTGTTATAGTCTGAAACATTCTGGCTATAGGAACTGTTGAGCCGTCCTGAATGAAATCTGGATCTTCTCCAAAAACTGAAGTACATGGAAAGAATGAAATTATTATTATATGAAATAATAGGTGCTTTCTTCTGCTACATTTTTTGAGTAGATACCTGATATTAAGAACTTCTGAGTAGAACTTGAGTGCACAACCAGTTGATTTCATGAACCAGCTCCACTCTACAAACCTCTGGCTTTGTATCAGTACACAAAGAAACTAAACAAGTCCCTTAGTTTACTCCTATTAAATATGAGCAAGGTGTGGAAGAAGAGGTGGCTGAGTTATTCTATCAAATTCAATGGAATTCATGAGAGTAAGCGACTGTAGCACTGAACTAGGAAATCCCTCTTGCTCTGCGGATGAGCACAATTCCCCCTCCACGCTCGCAGACATATTAAGAACTGAAAACAAAGAAGGAATTTACCTATTTTTATTGCCCTTCTTGCTGCTTGATATAGTGGATCATTGACGTTAGCGAGCCAAGGCTCGGCACCCAAAGGCATAGACACTTTCAACTTGTTTGGACTGTTCCTCTTGGAAAAGACACTCTCCAAGTGCTCCACCACCTGCGAGGAAAACACGTTACACTCCAACGGGTTCAACTTCTTGCAGCTGAAGCTTACACCTGCGTTCCCACTTCTGCTCTCAAAAACTGATAAATACTAGAAACATTCCATTTGCTACTTGGGTCTTAAGTGAGTGAGGTGTTAAGAGTGACTTAGTTTACACAGTACAAGCCAAAGAAAAATTTTACCTCTTACCTGTTGCTTCACAACCGCAAGGTCCATGTGGGGGACCTGGCGGATTGAGAATTTGCCAGTGACTCTTGCTGGAATGACTGTTTTAATTCCCGGTTCATGAAAAGCTCCTTCGATCCCATGAATAGAGAGAGAAGGGTAACGCCACAGGTGCAGAAGTATTTCATCCTTCAAAACAATACGTTGAAAATATAAGGGATGACACTGGAGCCATTCACAACTGATATAAATTGACGTGAAGAAACAACCTTTTTCCATCCTAAAATTTGTATTTGGAGGCCTCTGCATTTTAAAGATGTTAGGTTTGTAATTCAAACCCAGGTTTATATCTTTTACTTTTAAAAAATACTACTTCTTTCATTCAACATTTTTTTAACCTTTAGAAATATTTGGATGAGAACAGTTTTTTTTCATGCACAGCAAGAAAAGTGGAGCATTATTTTAAAATATCTCGGAAGTAAATTTTTTTAGTGGCTGCTTCTCTTCTGCCCCGGTTTTATGAGGCTAGAGCTTTATGTACACGTAAAATTTGCACCACCGCGTTCTTATATAGGTTGAGCATCGAAACTTATTTAGTGTCGTTACATTATACTCCTGTATTACTGATTATTACAGCCTAGCTCAGGCTAACTCAGCAGCATCCATATTACAGTTTATACCAGTATAATTATGTTAGTGATAAAAAATAATATAAAAATCCCTTCCTTCCTTCCTACCTGCTGCCATTCTTGTGCAGAGACATCTTTCTAAGCCAGCCCTTACCTGCTGTTTTTTATATTTGGGATGTATTTTTTTTTAATGCTGGCATTTTATAGCTTTGGGTGCTTTTTTAGGCACACACTTCAGACATAACATTCCAAACCATCTGCCTAAAGCTACCTCCCCATTCTTCAGAGCTGAATACAACTTCTTTCCTACACTCTAACCTGCATGCAGGTGTTTTAATGCTTGGGTTTTTTGGCTGGTTAGGTGAGGGGGAGATGATCTGTAGTGCAAAAGGGGGAGCAACACTTAGTTTGGCATTACTGCTTTTCATCAGTTATTCACATTTCAGATCACTTTCCCCAGATGCAGTAGCTTGTATTTTCGGCAGATTAATTTAATTTATATTCTAATGCTTTGTGCTCCTTTATTTTATTTTGAGTTTGCCACTGAACGAGGATATTTTTCAGTTTGTCTTAATACATGAATGCTACGGGTGGGTGATTTAAAGTCTTTCTGCTGACCATTTATGCAGTTTTTATGTTACCTTGGTGCCGTAGAGGAACTTTTTCACACCACTATTATTTTGATGTTCTTCTAGATCAAATTCAATCGATTCATAGGATTTCCTCTCCTCCTCTGTCAGGGCAGCGACGCTGTCATAGATTCCAGGGATCTGAATACGACCTGTGGGATCCACAAGACTGTCTACAAAATAAGACAGAGGTAGCAATACAAGTAAGTACAGCACATTTTCCTCTTCTACCTCTTTATCTAATGAGGAAGCTTAATAACAAGCAAGTAGTAAGTTTGCATTCATCAAGTCGCGGCACCTGTGTTGATACATTTTCATTTATGAAGAAAAATCATTGAGCTGCAGTCGTCGTGCACCAGTTACTCCTGAGCAATGAGGTGTGTTATTACCCAGCAGAGCTATCAGGTCCATCAGTGGCTCATGAATGATGCCTCCAAAGGTTCCGGAGTGAAGGTCCTTGCTGCCACATTCAACCTGTGCCAAAAACACTGGTTATGTATAAACACTCCCTAACTTATTCTTCTGCAAGCGTGATTTCCACAGCAACCGGTGGCTTCGGTTTTGATTTTAAACAAGGCCACAAATGAACAGAGAAGAATTACATGTTTTTATAAGGTGGAAAATGTGTCAGGAACAATCTGCTTCTGGTAAAGAGAAGACAGGGCTCTCCTGTTAGCCACTAGAGAGTAAAATTCAGTTGTCTGTAGCAGTTACAGGCGTCTGAAAGCAAGAGTCCCTCTCCATTCCCTCCTTTTCTTCAGTAAGATTAAATACACTGTAAGTGAAACACTTGCCTATTGCTGTTTCTAACATCATAGAATAAATCCTTCAAGTTCTCTATCCTTTTTCTTAATGCAAAATCTTCATAACAAAAGCAAGAAAGAACTTACTTGTTTTGCATTAAGAAAATATATGCCCAACCTTAATTCCAGATTGCAACAAATAAGAATTTAGAGCCCACTTGAATTATTTGGCTTTAGAATAGAAAGAAGTGGTTGGTTTATTAAATGGGCTCTTTATTCCAGACACATTTTCATACATAGGTTTATCATAAACCATTTGCCTGCAACAAACTTGTTTATACTTCTCAAAACCTCATTACAGCCCACTGTCTCGTAGCGAGCAGAGATCATTCTTGATGTTTTAATAGCATCATTTTTCTTAACCAAGACTTTGAGGAAATTAATCAAGGCTGCTGAGGCTCTTTTGGTTAAAAACAATTTTCATTCCATTTCAGACATAAAGGTTAATGCAGATTTTTCTTTACTTCTCTAGTTCTTTAATTGTCTCTCTAAATTCCTTTTATGCTTCATCAGGAGGTTTCCAGATGAGAAATTTCTGCTGCTCATTTTGCACTAGCTCCTGTTGGCTGCTAAATATACTACAATGTGCTATTATTTTTGTCTGCCAGCGGTTACAAAAATGTTGTGTGGCTTTTAAACCCAGGGATCCAACTAATTTGAGTCCTTTTAGGCAGATATATTGCACTAACTAGTATCTGCTGCGACAAAGGGCAGAGCTGCATAAGAAATTATTTTAAAGTGAGTAGGAGAGTCGGGGGCTATAGGGAGAGAAGACTGAGAGAGGGGCAGGAGAAGAGTGGGATAGGAAAGGTACCAAGGAGAGAGAGCGTAAGTGGAGAGACGCTAATTGCAGAAAAGTTAATGAAAGTAAATCAGGCTAATTGAACTGAAATGAGGGGAGAAATTTGCACAAGGATGTGGAAGAAAAGTCTGTATTTGTAAATATTAGGCTTGTGCTCAATCATTCTCTGCATGCAGATATTGATGCTCTCTGGTCAGGGGTCCAGTTCAAACAAACCTGTGTCCTTTACCTCCACAAAGAAGCAGGCGTTTCCCCGACTCCCATAGGTAAGGGCAGGCTTCTTGTTGCTGAGCCAGAGGTTGTCCGAAATCACAATGTAGTCAACGTCAGAGAAAAAGTGCTGCTTTTCTTCTTCAAGTAATTTTTCTAGCCCCAAGGACCCCGCTTCTTCCATGCCTTCAATTACAAACTTGAAGTTTACTGGCATAGCCTAAAGGAACGTTAGAGAAGTCTGAGTAAGGAACAAGCATTTTCAAAAATAAAAAAATCTTTTAAAAATATCAGAATGAGACTGGCTTGCATTTATGTTGTGTTAGGACACAGGATATATAGCTTGTTTCAACAGGAAGGGCATCAATACGTATACACATATAATTTCCCAGAAAACCTTGTTCTTCATGTTTTTCTGTACTTTTAATTTTTTGAAGGAGAACAGAAGTGCTATTTTTTCCCTCGCGTTTCCAGAAAACTTGCTGGACTATCTCATAAAATGGTATTACTGTCACTATCCATTAAATATTCTAATTGCTTTCGAAAGCCTGTTTAATGACAAAAAAAAATTGCATTTTCACAGAAAGTTTCCTGTTTCTTGCAGTTCCACTGTTAGTGCCGGTTCGGGAACCACTGGCAGAGGTCCCCTGCTATGGTTTTCGCAGCCAGAGTTAGTCACACAGTGGTAAAAACGCTGCTGGTGATTCTACTATAATTGTCCTTTTAGCACTCATGAATCCATTTGCCTGCTAGTTCATAAGGATGTATTTCCAAGGGTAATTTAGAGAACTTTTCTTATGGAATAGCACAAGTTAGAAGTGCTGACACGTCCCACGGGAGAAATAAATTTGGGCTTAGTTTCCCATTCCAATTCATTTTCTCATTACAGCTTTTAAGATGTTTTATCTTTTGATTCAGTGCTCAGATTAAATGCAGGAAAAAAATATGTAGAATTAAATGAACTTGTGTAACGGATGGGTTCACCAGTGGTTCATCGAACGACCACAAAAAAATTTAGAAACAAACTCTTCATGAATATTACTTGAGGTTCTGTGCTGTTTCCTAGGGAAAGGCTTCATATGATAAAGATTTCTTTTGCTTGCTCGTTAAAATGCCAAAGTAGCTTTTAGTGACTTAAAAAAAAAATGGAAAGATAGAGAAAGACATCCCCACAACCATACCCACTTACAACAGATAATCTAGGACTTTAGATAAACTGAGGTCAATTCAGTGTTATTAATGGAAGAAGAACATCAGTTTTCCAGGAGGTTGCAAAAGGATTTTAAAAGTCAAGACTCACACTCGACTTGTGCCGTAGTGTCATAATAATCACCACAAGAGTATCAAAGCTTGGTTTAGGATTTGATAGGAATGGTTGGACTCGATGATCCAGTGGGTCTTTTCCAACCTGATGATTCTATGATTCTAAAGTTGTTTAATATACATAATACATAATGAACGTTTTCCCCAGTGTGTTTTCCTCTGCANCAGAGAAGCTGTAGTGATGTGTCAAGTGAAGTGCGGAATGAATCAGGATTTCATTGAATTGTTTTAGATAAAGTGATGGGGGTTTCCCAGTCGACTGATACACTTACCTCCTCTTCCCCGCCCCTCAACTTTTGTACACATCACATTGTGACTTGTGCTACATGCCAGTTTCTGAGCTTCACTTTTGAGCTGTTTGTATTCACACCAGACACACCTGGAGAGTTTGCATAACATGCAGCTTGTGTGCATGTCCACCAGCCCAGCTAACGAGCAGCAAAAAGCTCACAGATAAATACCACAGTGGAAATAGGAAGCTACAAGTCTGGGTATGTGATTTTTTTTTAAAGTATTTGATTGTGCAGTTAAATAGAGGGACAGAATTTGGGTTAATGTACAGATAAATTTTCTTCATATACAGATAAATCTGTGGATCACCACAGTCCCCCCTGAAGGCAGAAGAGATTGCTCAGTAATGGTGTTTGGAACTGGTCCTAAAAGATGGGAAAGGGCCATTTAATGGCTATAGGACAGTTCTGGGAATCAAGATTCCTGGGTTCTTGGTCTAAATCATAAAATTATAGAAAAAACAGGTTGGAAGAGACCCACCAGATCATCGAGTCCAACCGTTCCCATCAAACACTAACCCATGTCCCTCAGCACCTCGTCCACCTGTCCCTTAAACCCCTCCAGGGAAGGTGAATCAACCCCCTCCCTGGGCAGCCTCTGCCAGTGCCCAATGACCCTTTCTGTGAAACATTTTTTAAAAACATCCCTAAGGTGCTGACCCTCCAGGTGAGTGGAGATTTTCCTCTCAGCTGCCTGTAATGGAAGGATAAGTACTTTCAGGGGGGCCTCTCATTCTTCCGCCACCAACGCTCCTTGGCTCTAACGTGGCAGGTGGAGGTAACTAAAGGATTATGAAGCCAGAACAGGAATTGTGAGGGAGGTTAATGGCTGAACCAACAACCCAAGAACTTTAAAGCCAAAGTGAATTCTTTATTGAGTACTCTACAAAGCAGTGTTAACCTCACGTAGCTCTTCCACACCAAATATTAAGCAACCTCTGATGGGTCTCGCTGCTCACAGCATGATCATCAAGACTCAAAGCTGCTGGACATGCCCCACCGATTTCCATGGGAGTAGCCCTCGTGCTGTGGTTAAAAATACAGGGAGCCTCTTTCTACTCAGAATCTCAGTTACGTATTCAACTAACAATACAAACAATATAAGCAGATACACACCACTGATTTCTGTCAGTGTGTAAGGGTCAGTTTTCCAGCCGTCTTCCTTTTTGGCAGGCTGCACATCTACGTGGCCGTAGAAACATACAGTGGGGTTTTGTGGGTCCTTCCCCAGTTCCCCGAGAATCACAGGAGGCAGCGGGAGGTCCTGCCCATCAGGCAACTGCAGAGAAATGTATAAAAAAGCAAGAAAAAAAGAAAAAAACTTTACATTTTTTTGCAAATATCACATTAAAAAAACTGGACTTCTAAGCATTTTAAATAATTCTACATAATCAGATTTGATTGGGCTCTGATTTGATTGGGCTCACAAATCTGACATTGAATCCAGCTCTAACCCACCCAGAGAAATTTTTTTCTCCCAACCTGCTCAGGTTCTGCAGGGACTTTATGGAGCTCTTGTAACAACTCACTCTCATAAACACCCTCATTACTAAACATTTACTTCCCAGCACCTGAGAAGACAAAGCTGTATGTGCTGGAGTGACAAAAGCACATGTTGTGACACTGAAATATTCGAAAGCCGTACAAACTAATGTGAGGGTTGATTTTGCCACAGAGAGCTCACAGGAGGCTTGTAACTCCAAATAGAGAAACAAACCAAAGTTTTCCTGGCAGGAGACAGCAGCAGCTATTTCAGACTGTTGTCAGAGCAGGTGAAGGCTCTAAGCAAATCCTGAAACTCACTGCTGTGCAGAACAGATCCCCACTGGGGCCAAGAGGCTGTGTCTCACAATGAACAGGAGTAAAAAGTAAAGGAAT
>WAAB01004003.1:0-15054 GCA_013389865.1 Piaya cayana | reverse complement strand
AGTCCTCCCTTATAAAGAGGGCATGAATCAGTCTTGAAAAAAAAAACCAACCTTGTGATGCTTAATACCAACTTGAACTTAGTGAAAGCTAATCTGCAGCACTTAACCTTACATGACCCAACAGGTTTAAAAGTTCTGACTGTGGGATAAATTATTTTGAACTCAATGTAATGGCATTTTTTTCCCAGTCCTTGTGGCTGAGGCATTGAGCAGAGGAGATGCTGCCCCTCAGAAGCTTATTGTCAGACTGCAGCCTGTGCCGCATAGTGTAGGAAGCTTGCATGTACATATGCTCAATAATAATAATAATGAGCTGGAGACTCCCTGCCCTGTATGGTTTATGAAGACAGGCTGCAATGCATAAAAGTAACAGAAAGAACAAATGCTGTTCACTAACCTCAGCTTCTGGCAAACACACCTTGCTTTTAGCAGAGGAAAGCATATTCAAACAGAAAGATTTTAAGCAGAGAACAAAGTTAAATCCTTGGCAGCTTTTACTTCAGAATATTTTCTTTTATAATCAAGAAATTAGTCTGATTTAACAGAAAGCAGGTACCTGCAGCAAAGGTGCAAACCTGTGGTTGTTAACAGAGAATCTGGAAAGCACAGAGCCACATTAATGGTAGCTTTAATCAGCTAACAGCAAGTCCAGGGCGGGTACAGAAATGAACTACTGTCTCCTTCAAATAGAAAATTCCCAGCTGCACACATATAATAGCCTGGATTTCTCTGTTTGGGTTCCTCTTTCCTGCTGTGAAAGAGTCTGATCCCAAACAGTTTTCTGTATCCCTACACCCACAGTCACTGGGGGAAGCTTCAGGGGCAGAGCATCTAGGAAGGGGCAAAAATGAGTAGTTGTGATTCTGTTTGCCAAATTCAAGTCCTTTTCCCCTCCCCCCACTTTGGAAATTAAATCTGCTGGTAAGCATTTATTTCTGGTATATAGTCCTATAACCCACATCACAAAAATGGTGACTGTCTAGCATTACCTATGCCTTTTTCTCCCTGTTGCCTATTGTTATTCTGACAGCTGCTGCTGAAGTAGCTGGTGAACACCCATGGTTTCAAGGAGATGGGAAGGAAAACTCCAAGCCGCAGAGGTGCATGCTATTGATAATGTGGAAAGGTGGAAAAAGGACAAATGAGTATCTTTGTGGAGCCACTGTGTGAATTATGATTCTGGTTATATCAGACCAGTTGTGGTTTTAAAAGGAGAAAGCGCCTCTCATCCTGGGCCAGCTGTTCTACATTTGATAAAGATGTACCATGGGTGGGGGCTATGGTCTGCAAGTTCAAAAGTTTAGTTTGTTGCATTCGTTTTTGAAGTTTCTACTGAACTTATCTGTCAGACCAGAGCAGAATTTGAGATACAAAATAGACAAGGAGATGATTTCCAAAGAGCTGGCATTGCCAGTAAGAGTTTAAAAATACCTGCCTAGGGGCAGCCACTCACCATGGACAACAGTGGAGTTGGCAACTAGTTGGACATGGAGATCTAGCACATGGAAATATTCCTCAACACTCATTAGCTGATGTGTTCAATCACAGCTTGACTGTTAGAGCATGGTGAGGGACGACATGGTAGGGTCCACATCCCCATCTGTGGAATGCCTGTCAGACAGGGCCAACTCTCCAGCCTCCAGGAGGCATGAGGATGATCAGCCTCTCCCAGATTTATCTGTAAACCACAGATCTCCTGCTGCAATTTCACATACACATAAATTTTGCATAAATATCAGTGCTGCATAAAGAAATCTTGATGTCTGGTCCCTTACGCATGACTGTGACCACTCAGCAAGCCCATCAAAGAACTGATATGAGCTGTAACAGAACCTTTTGCTGCTCAGTTTTCTGCTTGATCAGTCCCTCTGCCTGGTTGACTGCATGGCCAGAGGCTATACAGAGAGCAGGAATGTGTCTTTTGATGGAAATGCTGGCATGTGTTGGTATCAAGTGTGCAGATAACGACAGCTAGGGTGCCCTGAGCTGCAGACAAGGATTTGCTGAGCTACCATGGAAATGAAAGCAACCAGGAATTCTCTGTTAACAATATTTTTCTCATTTCAGGCGCAGTTCCAACCCCTGGAGACATAGCCAGGATCTCCAAAGGATGTTGTAGAAGAAGACATCCTGAATTCAAAGAATTTGGCCCTATTCTTCCTCCTCTTCCCTTGCTGTCCTGTGGCGTCAGCTTAATATGAACACACCTGGCATAAAAGGAAAAGTGCTTGTTTTTACCTCAGCTGAAATATTCTTCCATTTGCTACCAATTCCTCTCATACTTTGGCACTGAACTTGTTTTCTAGCTCTAGTTATGTATCTACAACAAACCACTACTGAAGAATTCCAGCATCATGGGGTACTGAGCCAGCTCTTTTGAAAAAGACTTTTAAAAACAGATTAGGTTCATAAATATTGGTACCTAGAGATCAGCACTGCCTCAGCCAGGTTATTTCAGGAGTGATGCAGCACCTTTCATGCATGGTTCGCTACTTCAGAAACAAATGCCTATGTGTAAAACTGAATCAGATGGTGCACGTTTACTCTCAAATATGAAGTAGTTTTGACTGCTACTACCATTCATCACTAAAAATATGAAATGCTGTTTTACGTGCTGTACTACTAGCTTTGTTTGGAAATTTTCAGGATTACACTTCCGTTTTCCTGCTGTGTTGAAACAGAAGGGCATAGCAAGAATCAGCTGCTGGCATGCGTGGTTGGTGCATGCTCTTTAGTGAGAGAAGGACCTCTGGGAATGAAAGGTCGCTTTTCTGGATGGGTTGTCAGTTTTGCTGCAATGCTGCATTGGCCAAGGTGAATCTGACCACTGACAGCCCTCCCTGCTTCAGCGAGGCTGAGGTGCCAGAGGCTGCAACCCTTCTTGGTGCTACTGGCTAGGAGACAGCACCCGATTCTCTGACCATGGAAGACTGATGCTAATGCAAAGTTGTTTGCTTTTGTCAAACCTCAAGTTTGACATGATTTAAGTATTAAACAGACTAATTCCCTTCTTTAAAGTCACCTTCTCTAGTGGAGAAGTGTAAGCCCCAGTGCCTTTGCAGTAACGTTGTGCTGCGCCATACATAGAGTTTGCTGCACAGTGTGACACAAGACCCAGTTCTTTCCTCTGGCAAATTTCTGCTGCTGGTTCATTAGTAAGCAACCCACGGAAAAGATGCAATAAGGCCTTGTGATGATGGTGCAATATTCAGTGCTTTTTGCGGAGAGGACTGTTAGACTTTGCAGCAAAAGTGGGAGAAGAAACCAGAAGCAGAAGCAGAATGCTGAGTAATGAAATTGCCAGAGCAGAGAAGAAGCAAGTGTTGTGCCAACCATGACTCAGCAAACCCTCCTGCACAGACAATGATTCAGCATCTCCCACCCCAACACAACTGGAAGCAGACCCATGGTGCATTCATACCACAAGATAACCACTCCCTGTCTTTGGTTTCCAACCCCAGTCTCAGCAGATGTCTTGTCACTTGTGATCACCAGCATTCTTAGCTGATATTGTTTTGCAAACGTAATTCCTCGTTGCCCCATTTCAGCTCCCCTGTATACAGATTTTTTTGGTGCTATTGTCACCTAGATCACACAGGGTTCTTTCCGCCACCTCCTCTTGGCCATGGGAAAGGAGACATGAGCACTCAGAAACTGCTGTTGCAGATGTTTGTCCTGCAAAGTCACACAAATAATAATTTTTCTCATTGTTTGCCCATCCCTTTCTTAAAAGGTAAGCAGAAGAATGGTGTCTCAATACAACTTAGAACCATTACCCACCACTGCAACAAGATGTTCAAAAATAGGAAACTGGAGATGTTTAGCACCCAGCTGAGTCTGCACCTTGGGGCTCTGTGAACCTCCTGCACTTCTGACACACAACCAGGTGCATTTTTAGCATCATGCCAGGTCCTGATTCCAGGAAGCATCCCTACTTGTGCTTAAATCTCTCCCTGTACAGAATAACACTTCAGCATCACCTTAAATTCAATCCCAAACTCAGAGGCTTTCCTGGCTCAGTGCTGGGAAATTGTTAATATACTGCCAAGTTGTCAGAGCAGTGAAAACAACAACAAACTGGGTTTTTGAATCAGAGTGTCAAAATGTCAGTTTTGTCATGATTCTTATAATCAAATAATAATTGTTATTCCTATTATTATTCCAAAAATTCTTATTAACAGAATAAACATTTTCTTATTCTGTTATGATGGTTTAATGTGACTTTTTCCTGGTTTTAGTGATCTCTTCTGGTGTTATATATTGATTTCTACACCATGTTCAATACAGACTTACAATGTTCTCATTTTGTACCCTTCCCATTTACAAATACCTTAAGCGATAGTACTCAGGGGTTCTTTAAAAGGGTGATAAACAGACATGCAATTTCAACACCTTTGAAAGGATGGAGGAAGGCACACCAAATCTGACTTAAATAACTGATTGAATGCATTGTACTACCATTATGTAATCATTTTGGGAACAGGTTGGCATGTACCGCACTTGTGTGTCCTTGTGCAGGTACAGGCTGTTACTGCTGCTGAGAACACTCCTTCCCTGCCTTAGTGGAAAACCTTCAGGCTGGGACATGCTTGCCTGGGAGCAGCACCAGGGGCAGCAAATAGAACCCTCCTGCTTGTTTCTGTCTTGGTGTCTTCCTCTCTTTTCTGACACTGACACTTCAGGGTGCAGTTGGCAAGATAAAAGCTTAGCCATAACAAAACCAATTAAATAAAGGGGGTTTTTTTGGCAGATAAAACTTAGTGTGCAGCTCTGCTCTTGGTATCAATTGCTTTGCAAATTCCCCCAGCTGAATTAATACAGAAGCAAATTAATGAACCTGTTTCCACAGCTGTGTGGCATTCTCCAATCTTCCCAGTGACAAACTTTTGTGCTGCTCCTGCTTCACATGGGAGTGTTGTGACTAGGGAAGTCAAAACAAAAGCTTGCTTAACAGGGGTACAACAAATAGACCCATCAGGTGGTTTCCTGCACCTGTGAAACAACCGCAGTTTCTTCTTCAGGTTTCATTTTGGCAAGCCAGGAGGAGCTAGAAATGGGTGGCAATTTGGCATTTTGAACAGTTAGAGCAGATCCACCCAATTTTCTGATGACAGCAACTCAAAACTACACAGAGAGTGGAAAGAAAAAGAGGATAATTGGGATAACTTGACACTAACTAGGTCAGCATGCTCTTTATAAAGAGAACACATCTGTTTGCTTTTTAGCATTAGAAAAACAGGCTCTTCTAGGTTATAATTTCCTCTGTTACCTCCAGCAGCATCACAACGGTGACAGTGCAAGAGATGAGGTTTAAAACTGAGCAACTTAGAAAATAAAGGACTTTTAGTTATAAGTTCAGCTTTGTACCTGATTTCCTTACCTGAAATATCTGTTCAAAATGTACACTGACATTGGTGTTGCATAAAGAATCTCTTTGTCAGATACAAATCTGCCAACTCCCTCTGAAGTGTTAAAGGTACAAAATAATTTCCCCTTATACTGCCCCAATGTTGCTGCTAAGGGAAGATCAGACTTTGAGTTTTCAGTGCTTTCATACTGAAAAAGAAAAAAGTAACACAGTTGCAGCCAAATATTCAGTCATTTTCTGGAAGGAAGGAAGGAAGGAAGGAAGGAAGGAANGCCATTTTCTCTTGTCCTGTCCCCTGTCATTTGGGAGAAGAGTTCAGCACCCTCCCATCCACAACCTCCTTTCAGGTAGTTGTAGAGAGGAAGGAGGGAGGGAGGGAGGGAGGGAGGGAGGGAAAATTATTATTTGGAAATTTGCCCTGATCTGGTTTCTTTTAAAATCATATGAGATAACTAATTCCTCAGCAAGTCATTTTGGAAGGAAACAAGTACATTTCTGTGCAGTTTCATTTCCAAATACTTGCAATACTTGGCACTGGAGTTGTAAAGACGCGGAAGGTATTGATAGAATGCAGAGCTTCTCAATTTTCATGAATGGTTTCTGTATTCTAGAAAGGATTCCTTTCCAGTCCATTTCCACCTGACATCTTTAAATCTGCCAACAGTGGCACCACAAGATGCTCATCAGACCAGGTCTGAATTAGTTCTGAGAGCTGGCATCTCCATCGATGTCCACCTCCCTTCAGAACACACAAGTTCGTTTACAGCAAGAACAAGACAAAACTGATTTATGTGAAAATGACACATCCTGCAGAAAAATATTTTGATGCTATGGGTTAAGGACAAGCCATGCTAATGATCACTTTTGTAGTGCCCTCCTAGTGTTGTTGACTACCTGGAACAGTGTTGGCAGCCTGGTGATAAGAAGCTCCCAGCAAAAATTCATTCCTGAAACAGATGTTCCTGCCTGGAAAACATTCTCAGCTTTGTTATAATTTTTTTTTTTTTTTTTTTTTTTTTTGTTGTTCNTTTTTTGAGGAAGCACCTAGATACACCTGCAAAGAAATTTGCAAGAGAGAATTCGTGGGATAATGGAGGTAATTGATGACTGTTCTGGGACCATTAAAGCCATTACAGGCAAGATTTTTAACTCCCCTTCATATGTACAAAGCCTATTCACTGACACACTGAATCACTAATTGCCTTTAAAATTTCATTAAATGCAGATGCCTTGCTAAAGAGCAAATATTAGTCACACTGATCAAGGTGCAACTCAACACTTTGAGCATGAACTGATAGTCCGGCTAATGATGTGGAAAACAGCTGCTAATGCCTGGGCGGCATTCTCCTGTGTGCAGTTAAAATTTATATCCATAAAAGTAAAGTGCCTCTTGGAAATGCATCCTCTTGGCTGGGAAATCAGGACACGGAAACAGAAGGATGGATCCAAACATGAACCATTTCTGCTGAGATAACTTTATTCTTTCCTGCCCCTAACACACAGTGATGACATAGGTCTCTACTGGAGAAACATCATAGAATCAGAGAATTGTTAAGGTCGGAAAAGACCTCTCAGTTCCTCCAGTCCAACTCTCAGCCCAGGACCGTGGTGACTACTAAACCCTGGCCGAAAGTGCCATAGCCACAAGCTTTGTGAACCCCTCCAGGGACAGGGACTCCACCCCTGCCTGGGCAGCCTCTGCCAGGGCTTCATCTCTCTGTCAGGAAAGGCATTTTCCTCATATCTAATCCAACCTCCCTTGGAGCAACTTGAGGCTGTCTCCCCTCATTCTATCACTTCTGACTTGGGAGAAAAAGCCAGCACCCATCACACCACAGCATCCCTTCATGAGTTGCAGAGAGCAAGATCATACCTCAGTCTCATTTTCTCCAGACTAAACAGCCCCAGGTCCTTCAGATACTTCTCATAAAACTTGTTCTCCAGACCCTTCCCATTCCCTTATCTCATGGAGGCTCAGTGGATCTCAGTGGAGGCTATACTAACAGATGTGTGGGGCTGTGCTGTCACTATGTACCCTCCAGTTTTGGAAAATCAGATGTTAAAACCCAGAAAAATATTCTGGAAAAAGGGCCACCAGTCTCATGACCCTCACAGTGGTGACTTCCACAGAGGTGACATTAGAGCTGGATATCCCTTCCTCAGGAGGTCAAGGCTCAAAAGGATGAGTGACTTTGTGACAAGGGTGAGGAAAATGGAAGCTCTGTTGCCAGAGCAAAGACACATGTGACATAGTGGACCCTAACATTACCTTATTCTCTTGCTGACTTGACTCCTCTGTGTGCGCATCAGGTTATTTTTTTATTGCCTCCTGCATATATCACACACAGAATCACACACAGAATCACCGGATTGGAAGAGACCCATTGGATCATCGAGTCCAACCACTCCCACCAAACACTAAACCATGTCCCTCAGGACCTCGTCTACTCGTAACTTAAACATCCCCAGGGAAGGCGAATCAACCACCTCCCTGGGCAGCATATTCCAGTGCCTAATGGCCCTTTCCATAAAAAACTTCCTCCTAATCTCTGGCCTAAACCTCCCCTGGTGGAGCTTGAGGCCATTCCCCCTTGTCCAAGTTGGACAAGGAGTATGGAGTTGGACTAGATGATTGCTGTAGGTTCCTTCCAACTGAAATATCATATCATATCATATCATATCATATCATATCATATCATATCATATCATATCATATCATATCCTTCCCTATCCCTATTTCTATTTCTATTTCTTTATATTCCATCCCAACTCATTGCATCTCATTCTGCTCCACTCCATGTTGCTCCATATTGCCAAATTGAGGTGAAATTCACTGATACTTTTAAAGAATCCAGATACTCTCACAAGACACATAATTTGGAAGGTATACGGGTTGGAATGACCTAGTTCTCCATGTCTACTGTCTGTTATTTATACTGTCTGTTATTTATGCCTGATTTGATTTATAATGTCAAAAGACATGAGGACCTTCCTTATGAGAAACCTTTAGGACAAAGGATCACTACAGTAGCCTGGCTCCCTTTCCTGGTATGTATACAATATCCCTTTGGATCCTACAGTAGAAAAACCAAGAGCTTTATTTTTGTTGTTCTCTTAATATGAAGGGGTGCAAACATTCCTATGTGCTATTTGCATAGTAAATTTAATGATACCTGAAGGACTAATTACTGTACAAAGGGAGAGAAAAAGCAAGACCCACCCAGAAGGGAGGTGTCTAATTTAATGAGTTTTTGTTCAGTTCATGCACCTCCAGGCATTCAGCAGCCGTCACTTCTATACAGCTATAAATTGGAGTGGGGAGGATTTAGAATAGACATTAGGAAGAAATTCTTCATCATGAGGGGAGGGACACCCTGGCTCAGGTTGCCCTGAGAAGTGCCCTGCCCCATCCCTGGAGGTGTCCAAGGCCAGACTGGATGGGAGTTTGAGCAACCTGATGCAGTGGGAGATGTCCCTCTAGCAGATCCATGCCCTTCTTAGGTTTTGGATTCCAGAACAGGACGCAGCGTTCCATTGACTGTAAAGGCATGTGTGACTGATGATGGCTGAGCTGCACTTGGGTGTTCATCTGAACGTTTCTCTTGTGCAGAGCTGCTACCAGACACAGGCAGAGATGAAGAATTTTTGGGAACATGAGTAGCTGCACCAGCCTTTACAGTTGCTGTTCCCTGCATATGCAGCATTGTTCTTGCTCCCAGGCTCTTCCTTTTTTGCCCCCCCTACCCCCCCCCGTGATGGATTTGACCCACAACGCAATTTTTTTAACTGTGTCAAAGCATACTCTCTCCTCACCCCTCCACCATCCCAGTTCCAGTGGGACTTCACTTCAGGAATTAAAAACATCTGGGAAAATCATAACCAGATCAGGTTTACTCACAGATAGATGGATACGTTTTTCAGGTATGAGTAATACAGAAAAAAACCCTTTTTTGTTGGGGTAAGAGTAGGGCAGCGCAAGCACCTGACCTGCAACCATGAGCAACAGAACTGTGTTTAATGAGTGCAGCCTTTCAAGTCATCGCTTTGCATGTTGGAAAAAACCTCATGAAATCTCTTAGTCACTCTTGCACACAAAAAGCCAGCAGAGCTATAGGGTACATAACTGTGAGACAAGTGTATGAAGACTCATTGGCAGAACTAAGTGTTTCTTCTCTTTGTTTTTCTATAGATCTTTTCATTATTAATAGTAATTACAGCAATAAATGGTTGCAAGCCAAGAGAGAGGCAGTAATTATTCATCTCTTTGGGGAAACAGAGGCGTGGAGGGTTAAATAGACCTATTTATTTATAGGTTCTATAGGACCACATCACAAATGCGTTCAGCTTATAATCACAATTAGGACAGTATTGTGAGCAAGTCACGGGGAAAGCAAGAAGTAGAAACTGATGAGACACCTCTGTGCCATGCAGTTCAGTGCTGACATGGTCTCTGGAATAAGAAATATCTCACATTTGCTGAAGAAATCCTTTCTCTTTCAGGAAAAGAAACAAAATGGTCATACTGATCCTGCATGACTCATCTCATATTCTGATGCAGCAATTCAGACACAAGAATTCACATCTAAACAGAAAGTGCTACACAAACAATGATACATTTTAAAAGAGATGTTGATGAACCAAAGATATCACTGGTCAGAAACACTTCACAGATATTTAGCGTCTGCAATGGTTGTTGTAAGATCTCAACCTAAGGAAAATGCATTAATCTTCTTCCAAGTCTCCTTCCAAAACTTCATCTAAAGCTTAAATTAACCCAGAGTTATGAGGTTTAGAAGCTCAGCTGAACCTTTTTTATTAACTCATGTGATTTTATCTTTACTTCATCTTTCCCCGTGATGGAAAGAACTTTTATGTTATCAAAACATCTTCACTTTCTACAAGTGCACTGCAGCTGAGCCAAAATGTGCCCAGTATCTCCACAAGATCAGGTTTCTACACCACAGAGAGAGATCTGGGTAAACACAGGTGTTGATCATTATTGGCTGCCATCTATCCAATCTATGGCAATGCAGAATATGCAGTGCAGCTCATAAGCGAGGTGAATGAAGTACATGTTATCCTATAGTCCATGACGGATCAGTACTGGCAAAACCCTGCCAGGCCATGTCCTACCTACAAGAAGAAACTCTCCCTTTCAGTACTGCTTGCTTCAATACAGGCTGTGGGATAATGTGGTTGGGAGCAGACCTGTGGAGAAAGACTTGGGGTACTGGGAGTTGAGATGATCAACATGAGCCAGGAATGTGTGCTTGCAGCCAAGAAACCAACCGTGTCCTGGGCTGCATTAAAAGAAGCGCAGCCAGCAGGTCAAGGGAGGGGATTCTGCCCCTCTATTCTTCTCTTCAGTGAGACCCCACCTGGAGTACTGTGTCTAGTTCTAGAATCCTCAGCATAAGAAGGATATGGAGCTGTTGGAATGGGTCCAGAGGAGGACTACAAAGATGATCAGAGGACTGGAGCACCTCCCATAGTAGGAAAGGCTGAGAGAGTTGGGGCTTGTTCAGCCTGGAGAACAGAAGGCTTAGAGGAGACCTTACAGTCTGAAGGGGGCATAAAAGAAAGCTGGGGAGGGACTGTGTACAAAGGTATGGAATGATAGGACATGGGAAAGTGGCTTTAAATTGGAAGGGGGAAGATTTAGATTAGACATTAGGAAGAAATTCTTCACAATTATGGTGGTGGGGCCCTGGCCTAGAGCAGTGGTGGCTGCCCCATCCCTGAGGATGTTGAAGGCCAGGTTGAATGGGGCTTGGAGCCCCTGATCCAGTGGTAGGTGTCCCTGCCCATGGCAGGGAGTGGAACTGCATGAGCTTTGAGGTGCCTTCCAACCCAAACCATTCCATGATTCTATGATCTCTGAGCAGCATCATGCTCACAGTGTTCATCCCTTTATACAGCTCAGTATGTGCCACGTACACCACCATGGGTGGTGATGGATATAATGGTTTGTCCTTCTGTGAAAGCTCTTGTTCTTTTAAATGCCTTCTGCTACTTTGGGGAAGTGTGGGTCTGTAATCTTGATATAAGGGGGTGACAGAGCCTGTGATCTCACTGCCAAGTAATTAATGCTAATGAAGTTAATTAGTAAATAAAATAACTTGGTTTTTTTCTGAACCTTTTTTGATTTTACCTTTTTGAATCGCTGTCCAGTTTTCCAAGTAAACCTACTGGAAAACTGATAAATGCCTTCATAATTATTCTCAATGGAAATTTGGGGTCACCAGACACCTAAATCTAAGGGTGAATTACTTACTATCTGCAACAAAAACAAGTGCTTTACTTTCCATGAATTGGACGTAAAAGTCATGTTTGTTATTAGAAATCAAAGGCAAGGAAGAATAAAATGAACGTCAAAGTTAAGATTTTACCAAGCAGTTGTACTTATTGGCTGACACACCTACCAAGACATTTATTGCTCGGCACTTTCAAGACATCTCTAATCTGAATTTTGCCTTCTGTGACAACCTATGCTTCCTATAATAACATAAAAATATGGATCAATATGGGATGAGTGATCAAAGCCACTAATTCTTTTTATGGAGGACCAAAACTGAGGCACAGTCATTCTCAATTTGCTAACAGTCATCAGGTCAATCTCTGTCTGAGATGGGAAGGGAATCACTTGTGTATTCACCTGAAGGTCTTCAGCTTTATCAGTGGCTGGTGGGCACAGCTTATACTGGGCCATGCCAAGACAAGAAGTTATGGTTTAAGTAATATGAAGATTTGCAGCTTTTTGGACATTCTGGGACCATTGTGTCATCTGATGTTGCACTCAAGAGTCCATCGCCTTTTCTTCTCTTGCTGTGCATGCAGCTTTCTTCCCCACCTCGTGATGGGATTGGCTGAACTGATGTTCTGAGTTTGTTCAGTCTTTGAGTTTATGAGACTGAATTTTGCAACAGCAACTGACTCCTCTGCAGGGGGAGAGACCTTGCCTGTTAAAACTCTTGCACATATCAGCTGTAGCCTGCTGATTCCACACTAAAGTAGTGTTTACACATAGCTTTTTCACTCTTTTAGCAATAAACTTTGGATCCCATGAAATGCTATATATTACTGTTCCACAGACCACTTGAGTAGGGGAAAACGATGCAGGTGCTTTATAGTTTTGAAATGACTGAAAATTCCTTTGGAAGGAGTCAATCAATGTTGGACTCATTTTTCAATCCATTGCCTGCAGACATGAGAACTTCTGTGTATTTTTTTTTTTTGACCATCTCTAAGGAACTTTGTCTTCAAAATGCCCAAACAGGAGAATTCCTGCTGGCAGGTGTCTTTTTTTTTTTTTCAATTAGACTTAATTTCCTGCCCTTCACTCCCTTTGCAGTCATGGGGGAGGGATGCTGGTTCTTCAAAGGAGTCACCAGTAACAAAGAGAGACATGAATGTTAATTCTGCTAGTTCTCAGAATTGGTCAAAGAAGATATTTTAAATAGGGTGGATGTCATTCTCATGCTGCTACTAAAAGGAGCTGGTAGTTTGATTAGATTTGTGAATATAAATTACAGGATTCCTACTTTCGCTTCCCCACGATCCTCATCAAATCAGTTTAGGTGCAGACTCAGTGCCAGATGGCTCCTCAGATGTGTCAGATGTCCATGCAGAAAACTCATTTCAGGGTCACTTCTTCGTTTTATTTCCCTGAAGACCCCATTGATTCCAGCTCCCTGTGGAGGAGAATTTTATTGAGCTCTTGGCACAGGGAAAGCTGTTTGGATGAGGCTGTCGAAAGATCAAATCCCTGAAAACCAAGCAGCAAACTCAGCTAAACCAGACATGCAACATGCAGGAGGTGATGGTGGGGGTAATATTCTGGTTAACATTCCTTTAAATCAGTTTAATGTTAGTGAAACTCAATCAGGACTTAAGAACATGTTCCTAATTTGCACTGAAGTTCTTTTGCCACTGCCAGAAATACTCAAAAGGGTCACAAGGCTTTATTGTGGTGTTAAAATTGAAGTCGATTTTGTTAAACAAGGCTAGACTTCCGTACAAATGTTTACATGTGCTGGCTGAAATTTGATGTGTGCTTGTAAAAAGAAAGCCAGGACATAAGTTAAACTGATCTAAGAGGTTTAAGCTGCATAAAAGATGTTCCCTCAGGGAATACCTTGGTGTGACTAAACTATTCACAATTAACTGTTTATATTAATAGGTCAAATGCTGGCATAAAGGAAAATCTGTCTATGACATTTGCATTGTCAATGGGGCCAGCCTGTAGGAACTAATGGAAAAGGTACTTTCCAAAACTATCCATTGCAAAGATGTGCAAATATTGGATGTCTAACACTGATGAGTAACATAAACATGGACATGGCATTTCTCTATCCCGTGCTGCAGTGTCTGGCTCCTCATTGTCACAGCAGCTTCATCTTCTGCCTGCGAGTGCATATCCACATGCAAGGGTGTGCCAAAGATCATCATTGCAGGATCTTTAGATCCAGAACTTAGAAACTGCCTGGAGCAAGCACATTCAAATATAGTTGCAGAAGATAAAAAGATACTGGATTCATTCTATGCAATAAGTCTTTTCTCTGCACATCTCATAGCAAATCCAGTGTTGTCTGGAATGCACAGCAGTTCAGTGTGCCTCCTCCACTGTTAGTGTTTGGGATTGGAGCTGGATGGCCGGGTGGAAATGATCCTTTGAAATTTGCTTTAATTCCAAATTGGATTTACACCTGCTAAGTCTACTGAAATCAGAAAGATTCCCAGATCATCAGCATTGCTGCCAATTCTGGAAACTGCAGGAGTATCAGCTGTACCTACAGAAGGGATATTGAAACATAAAATCCTGCTGTCAGCCACTTTAGAAGCCCTGATACAGGCAGGATGCTGTGACACCATTTCAAGCACTGTGTATTTTGGCTTGTCCTCACCAGGATTCAATCAAGGCTAGGCATCCAGACTGTGGGCTCCTGTTCTGACTCCTAATATTAACACTAAAAGAGACAACCTTGTTCAAGCCATGGGATGCAGGCACAGGGATGAAGCCCCTCCCTGTTCTCCTCTCCCTCTCAAAGTTCCTTTGCTCTGACCAATGAAATCATGAAAATACCCTCTGAAATAATGGAAACGCATCATAATTGGGAACTATTACACAGACATACTGAGCTTTTCTGTAAGTTTTCCACAACTGAGTTATTCTCTGTGGGCAGTATATAATGTGATGCCTTTTCTGGGGCCAGTGTTTTGTGCTGTGAAAGCAGGCTAACGATAGCGCCAACTGTGCTACAGGCCTATAAAAGTGATTGCAAAGCAAAAATCCTCCAGAGAAGTAGGCAGAATGCACAGAGTTAAAGCAATTGATCACAGCTGCTTGCCTTACAGGCTTATTAGTGATAGAAGTGCGGTCTTTAAATTCACAGTTGCAAGGTCATTAGCTTTTTACTTTCTCTTTATTTCTTTACTCCTTCTCCCATAAATTACTTTATATGCTTTTAACTGAAGACTGAGGTGGTCAAGTCCTGGGCACTCATGAAATCACTAGGTATTTAGATTTCTCCCGTAAATGGAAGGGGGTGTTTTCATTACATCCCAAGTCCTTAAAGGAACACTGCCTGGATTTGAAACAAAGGGACATGGCATGATTTCAGTGCTGTGTGTGAAGCTGGTTATGGTCCATCTTCTTCAGTCTTTGAGGTTTGGGGTTTGGTTTTGGG
>WAAB01004000.1:0-56202 GCA_013389865.1 Piaya cayana | reverse complement strand
CCGAAGAAGAATCTTGTGAAATAATGAATCTTGTGAAAGATACTAGATGCCTTTTAAAACATGTAAATTGCTTAGATGATGGATTGCCTCTGATAAATAGTTTTCTTTAACATGCTGTGTAAGTTAATTAACTTCCAAATGCTTTTATGTGTGAAAGGTTTCTTCTTTTTATCTGAAGTTTACTTTTTTTAGTGATTATTTGAAAAAAAAATGTGGGAGATGGATCAATAAAAATGCATTTAAAAATGTGGACATCTATACAGTATCTACAGTGAAAGCTGAGAGCATGCACTTAGCTCAATCTGTGGTGCCTCTGCACTGCAGGGGTCTCTCAGCAGAAAAAGTCTGCAGCAAGGCCAAGACACAAGAGGAGAGTTACAGATGGTTATTTCAGCTTTCTCTGTGAACCCACATTCAAGATCATCAAAACTAAAATGAAAAGATCTCTTTGGTCAGCTCGACTGTCTTCCCATTGCAAGATTATCACCCAGTTCTTGTTTTGTTCTTCATGTTAGGCAAGGCAAACCAGAGAATTCCACCTTATAATTTCTTAAATTCCTTTTTTGCAGATGCTGGAGAAATTTTTATCTGGTGTTTATATAAGCTCACCATCAGCAGGCTTTATTCCTCCTGTCTGAGATATTCCTAGACTTGAATTATCACACTACACATTCAGACACTACCTCAAGGGCACAGCAGTATATGTCAGACTCTGCATCAAGTTTTCAACCTCTTCTCTTGGCAACTGCATAGGAAGAATATAAGTGCTACTGGGTAAGAGGTAGGACTTACATAACCCAAAGTCTCACTTCTGATGTTACCAATATCAAAAGCTTCAAATAGAGAATAAAAAAGGGAGATTTGCAAAGTAACAAAGTTCACAGAAAACAGCTGGTCAAAAGCTGTTGGACACAAGACAGATGACCTCCTAGGCTCAGCTGAGTTCACTGGCTGATGAGCACATGTAAATTTTGTTTTCCTAGCAATTTATGAGGGAACTTACCAAAAAATTGTCAAAGTCCCCATAAAATACATTTACCTATTTTCTTTTACTCTGCTAAAGGTGCCTGTAGCACATAACTCTGCACACACAAAAAATTGACCCTGCCATTGTTGTGCTGAAAATATGTATATTTTATACCTTCTTAGTGATTTATAACTATGCCTTCCAATTTATTTGGTAATTAACTGAGCCTCCTGCAATAACTTTGATGATTTCACCAACCATAAAATAATGATTGGTGAAACCAACACAGATGCAAACTCCTGCATGCACGTGGGGGAAGGAGAACCTCATGTGCCAGACAGGCCTGGAAAACAGCTTTGCAGAAAAGGACCTAGACACCCTAGTAGATATCAGGTTGAACATAAGCCACTAAACTTCATTTAAAAAAAAAAAGAAGACTAAACTACATACTGGGTCATATTATAAGGATTTGAGTCAACAGGTCAAAGAAAGGGATTATTGTCTTGTGTTCAGCACTGATAAGACCACATCTGGAATATTGTGTCCAGTTTGGGTCTCTAGTACAAGACAGACATGCAATTAGCATGGTTTTTCTATTACTTTAAATTTCAGTTGCCTAGATTTTCAGCTAACTGAATTCTCTGCAAATCAGGTCAAATTCTTAATAATTATTGTGCAGCACAGTAAACGCAATGCAGACTTTACCTCTACAAAGGACATGAGTTACTTAATCAGTTCTTGGAGAAGAAGAACAATGGACACAATGTTACAGTACTCTAGCCAGTGGTGAGAGTGCCCTTCCTTCCCCTGCCATCAAGATTTGAGCATCCTCTGCATTACATTAGGAAGCATGAAAGCCTTAGCTGCCTGGATGCTGTAGGATCTGCTTCAGAAACTTTTTAATAAACTAATGTGTTTATGCCTCTCAGTTTGGGAGTTTGATCTTCACCATTTTCATAAATTAGTGGATGCTGAAAGGGTTGTCAAACAATCAGTATTGAATTGCAGTAAGAATTTTGGCTGCAGGAGACAGCAAGCTGCAGATGGTAATGACTGCTTAATCATCTTTATCTCTTCCTCTCCATTGTCTCCTGAATACTTGTTGCTGTCTCTTTGACCTAATGGCACTGCTTTCAGCATAAGTCAGGTCCTTATTCACCCATACTACTTTTCAAAGTCAGTCTAACACATACATAGCACAAGGTCACATTCTTTTAATTTGTTTTGGTTTAGTGCAGAAATATGCACATCCTACAGAAAGTTCCTCTTCCCAATGCAATGCTGTAAAGTGTCATAAAATTCCATTCCAATTTCCGTTGTAGGGCTTTTTTTTGCCTTTGGTGTCACTGGTCCTCCATTTCTAGAGATGAGCTTTAAGGAGTATAACAACTATCCTTGAACAGCTGTACCTTAAATACAGTCTCTTCCTCTCTCTCTCTCTCTCACTCACACACACACCCCCTATTAATTCTTCAATGTAATCCAGGACAGTTGTTCCTACAATTTATATCCATTTGTTGTCCAGAGTAAGCATTAACACTTGACCTTGGTGCAATCATTCCCCTCATCATTCTAGCCCAAAATGGTTACTTACATTTCATTTTCCTGCTACACCTTTGACAGCAAAGGGAAACAAACCTTTATCCCGGGAAAGGGGTGACTGTCTGCTGTCAGTTGCCAGGGTAACGTACTGGAAAAACACAAACAAGAACATACAGTTGCACTGTCTCCTTTGCATTAGATGATGTTTCTCCTTGAATCAATTCTCCTTCTGTTTTTCTTCATTCTGGAAGCTGAATCATTATCACCATTTTCTCAGAATCCCCAGAAGATCAAGGCTGAAGTGTTTGCCAGGTACACAGTGTTGGTGGGTATATGACATGTGTGAGTTATTACGGTATGTTTACCATGGACTGAACTTTCAAACGAAAGGAAATTAATCTCTGTGCAGCAGAAAGAGCTACTGCTTTTGGTCTCAGGTAACCTACAGATCAGACATAAATAAATCCATTTCTTAAATCTCTTGTGAAGATTTAACTTTCATTATTTTTTTTCTTTTGCCTTCCCTTTATTATGTGTAATTATAATCTGATTAATTTGAATATTTCTCCTTTTTCAAATCTGAAGAACTGTATCCATTGGTCTAAAAAAAGAAACTGGATCTCTCTATGAAACCTACATAGGTAAAATAATACAGCTGTGTTCACATAGCAGAAAAACATAACATTTATAAATAGCTGGAGAAACCCATGGTTACAAAATTTACATGCAGAATAGGATTTCCCCTAAATTTGGGGGTAAGGAGGTCATACAGTATTTATGATCTAGTGTGTTTGGGGGAAAGGGTTTCTCACATGGAAGACTTATCAAATTCAGCAGTTGCGCAGGATTTTTTTCTTTTCTCCAGACTAACGCCTGTCAGCAAATAATTCATCATAACAGATTTGTTACCCTTTCCTTTTCCTTCACAGACAAATTATTTAGATTGTCTAAGACAGGAATGTCTTTGCTAACTGGAGCTGTTGAACAAATAGCATTGCAAATACTTTAACAGACGACTTAATATTTAAATTGTTTCTAACTCTGCTTCAGATGACTTTGTTTCTTCCCCGACCAGCAGCATTTTGTTAATGGTTTTTAATTAGGAACATCAAATTACATTCTTTAAACATTTTTTCCCATTCTCTTTATATGTAGTACTTGGCTTCCAAAAAAATGTACAACGCTTAAGAAGCAAAGGCATGTTTAAATACACAAAATGGTCAAAAATTAATGTTCACTTCATTCACTTAGCTTTACTGCTTACCAGAAGAATCCAGAGGGGTTTCGCAACAAGACAAATACTTTCATTTATTCTTTAGATTTCATCTCATAGTTGGCATCACATCTGTGCTTTTTAGAAGAGTGAATATCATGGTCAAAATATCTTCTCACTGGAGAAAAATGTTTTCTCAGAAAAATCCCAAGGAGGATAAGAGTGTATTTGCTGAGTGTAAATATCCATAAAAGATAAAAATCTTTTTTTTTTTCATTTGGAGCACTAATAGTAGTTTTCAGCAAAAGAAACCCACACATTTTCCACAAAATATGTGCTTTTGTTCACCGAGTGCAGTGTGGCAATGCAGAAACCCCATTTTAGTCCTGACGGGTGATGTTTGAACAAAGGAAAAGACATAATCTGTCAAAGTCAAATCTATCATGTCTTTTACTATATTTTATAGCTGGCTCTTATTCAACAAATAATCCAAAATATGCACAAAGTAAAGCTGGGAGCCAGTATCATGAAATATGAACAAACTTCAAGAAATGTTTTAAAATACCATTTTCAATTACCCCATGTCAATGATTGATTGCTTGTTATTGCCTATGTGGCTAACGATAAGCATGATGAGTTGACACCAAATTTCACACTACTTACAGCTTGCATTGCTTGTTTTATCGCTCAAAAATATCCCTGGTTATTGTACCACTCACACAATAATTTATTTGCAGCACATAATAGCAGACTTAAAAGCAGACATTCCAGACAATTATTCTTTTTAGTGATAAGTCAAGGTTATTTTACTTGATGCAAAATAAAGAATTTCCATGCTCAGAAATGACATATATGTGACTTGACCTAAAGCATTCCAAGTCAGACAGCTGAATGATGCAAAGCAGACAATGGAGCCTACACATGCTTTTGTTTAGAAAAAGCTGCACTGAGACAAAAATAAGGAATGTTTAAGACCTCTGTACCTATTTCTTAATTTGCACCAGTGTTCTTGCCAATTATTGCAACAGAAAGTGCCCTTCACCGTGTTTTCTGAGGGAGCAAATGGCATAAAATGCACTTGACTGCAGTATATATCTATATAGCTATCATGTTCATAAATTACCTCAAACCCCCTCATATTTAAGGCAATAGATACTTAAATGCTGCTTAAGTATCAAAGTAATTAAATATCAAAGAAATGGAGGACTACAAGAGAACACTCTTCCAAGAAGATACCTGTTCTCCAAGTGCAGAAGGGGCAGGACCAGAACAAATCAGTTTATTTTGCCATAAAAGAGAGAAAAGTCAGAGGCAATAGAAAACTTTCTAAATCACAAAAGCAGACAATATCTGTGAGAGAAAAAAAACCAGAAAGGTGACAGAGTCTGTTTTCTGGAGGTTCCATAAAGGTAAATTTAAAAAAAAAAAAAGCACAGGTAATTCAGGGACAAACCATAAATATCTCGGCTCTGCACAATAGGTTGGAAAAGGTCATCTCAGTCAACAGTGTTAAAGCTAACATTGTGTGCTTCAGTATGGCCAGTGAGGAGAGAAAGGTTGCAAGCACAGGCACTAAGGCTGCCACTGCACTCACTGGACATTTCTGAAGGGTACACCAGTCTCAACCCCATTCAGGTAAACAAGATGAGAGCTCTTGTGCCTGGCCAGACCTGAAGACTATTCTCCACTATGTCATACCTCCAGACATAGCCAGCTGTGACACCTGGAGAGACAAATACAGGCAAAATGTTCATATCCTCAGGGCACTGACAAGTCTGATTTTCCCTGCCCAGCCCCCAGGGTCTACTTCAATCTACCCACAACCTGGGACCCCATTTAGCCCCTCAGAGCCATCAGTCTCTGCCCCAGCGATGCCCCAGAAATGCTTCAGTGATGCCCCAGCAGGGCTAGTCACCAGCTCCCCACAGTCTTGATCTTCCCAGCCAAGAGCCCCACTGAGTTCCCCATCCATAGAGGCCCCTGGTCCACATAGCACCCTGACATGAGCATGCAATGCTGCTGCTTCCCCTGACTGCTTTTTCAGTTTCCAAGAATTTTGTCTCAAAGACTTTTTCTGAGCAGACATGGAGTCATAGATCTCAAGAAGAGAGGTTGTACTTGGACGGGATGAGACCTTTTGGAGGCAGTGTCTACATATTTGTAAGTTATGATTTATTACAGGCTAAACATGAAGTCTTTGTACAATGCGCATCCAAATTGCTCTTTGAGCCCTGGAAAAAGAAAAAAGAAAAAAGAAATTGTTCTGACTTTATGGGCAGCTCTGGCAAGTTCAGTTCTGGAATATTAAGCTCATTTCTGGTATTGACATTAGAAAAAGTGTGTTGAAACTTGGAGATGTTACAAAGGGAATTCATAAAAATACTTGAGAATTTAAATGAGTACCTTATTGAGAATGTTTTAAAGAAATTCATCTCCTCAGTTTGTCAAAAGAAAGATGCAGGAGTTATCTGACACTTCTTTAAGTACTTAGCAGATGTTAATAATATGCCTCTTAGCCTACCAATGAAAAATGGATCAAAGACCAATAGTTGAAGCACAACTAGGAAGAGGAAACATTTTAATAGCTATGGGTGCTTACTCCTTGGAAAAAGCTGCCAAGTAAAACAAAGGATTCTCCATTTTTTGGTGTCTGAAAATCAAAGAGGAAAGTCTCTATAAAATAAACCCAGATATTTACCAAAGGTCTAAATGGGTGAAATTCTGAATTTTAATTATAGGGTCTTTCAAAATATGAATTTATTTGGTCTTAATTTTGCATGTCTCAACATAAAGCTATCTACAGAGTATTTTTTTATTCTTTTATTTATACTTCAACTGCAAAAAAATAAAATCTTTTTTAGTTTTAAAGGCATAATAGGAAAAGCTACTAAAGGAACAAAATACTATGCTAAATCTACCTGTTCAACAATTTTCTATACCAGAATTGCAACTAGTTAAGGCAAATTTCCTTTATCTTTGGTTCATATAAAATGACCAACCTTTCAGCTTAGTAAGAAGTGATAACAAGTTATCCCATATATATGTTGAAATTCTGAACCTTGTAATGGATATCTGTGTAGAAAAAAAATCTCTGCACACATATCAAGCAGATATGATTGATAATCTCTTCCATTCTAGCTGTGCTTCACCTAATGCAGCTAAAGCCAGTCCAGATGGAGGGCTGAAGGCTCTCATTTTTTTTGATTGAGCAACATTTTTCTCCCTTTGATGTAGCTTGTCATACTATCATGAATGCAATGGCAGCCTTCCCTGAAATAAGTCACAAGGAGACATCCAGGGTCAGCAAAAATCTCAGCCACAAATTTCACTCACTAAATGTAAGAATTTCACAATTTCTACAGTCATCTGGGATAAATTGGTAGTCCTTGATTTTACTTAACCTTCTCATGGTCATTTGAGTGCCAAGCGTGCAGGATGGTGTAGGTTGTGAGAAAAGTGAATAACATGGGAATACCGAGCAGGTCATGCAGCCTGTAACAGACCCCTCAACAGCACCAGCCGTGCTATTTTCCCCTTCTTGACTCAAAGAATGTGCACAGACACTTCTCTGCTCTCACACTGGAGCTCTGTGCAGGAAAAGAGCTCCTTTATATGGAGCAAATTTTTCCTCCTCTTCCCTGCTGACCCTCTCCAAACATCCTTCACTGATCCATGGCATTAACACCTTGCTATCCACAATCCAGCTGTAGGACTCCAAACTTTACATAGTGTCCAATGGAACTGAGGCGTGATAGTAAATATTGGCATCATTTACATGTAGCTTTTTCCTAAACAAAAGAGAAGATACACTCGAGAATCATGAAGACCTTTTGTTTGTCTTGAAAACACATGCAAACAAAAATAGAGTAATAGTAGAGTTAAAATGAAGAGCAGACTAAATATCTATTTCTTCCATAGGCTCCTTATGAACTGCAGATAAAATAGCCGTTTTGCCAAGCAGCAAAATATGTTTACGCATTACACAAAAAGCTTTGTTATATGAGTGATCTGGCTGAGAAAATAATGCAATATTCTTATTAATTTGTAACATATTTATAATATATTCCATTCTGAGGAAGATGTCAGTGTTAATCTAGATTGATATTATTTAATTATAATCTAATCCATATATGTCAAAAAAATGAATTCATTTTCTGACTCTGTTGTATGTATGTGCCAAAGGTTAAATACCTTTAAAGATACAGAGAAGTAGCAGTGTATGAAGTGCTTGAATTTACAAGTTTCTTTGAAAAGTACACACACAGACACATGCGAGCTGCTAATCTAAAATATTTTCACAAAAGAAGTAGGCTCATCGGGGAAGTATTTCCAAAGTCATTGGTGAAAACTTGAAAACTTTATTCAGATTCTTTCTTTGTTGTATCTCTTTCCTTGTATAGATCTTGCTGTGAATATTTATTGCTCATTGAATAAAATAAGAGAGGAAGGACAAAGAAAATTATTTACAATGTAGAAGTTAAGGGTTTAATTTTGGCAAGAATTCCTCAAAAATTTAAAGCAAGTTATAAATACTCAGGGACCATGGAAAGTCTGGTGATGTCACTGCTCTTTCCAAAATATGCAGAACAGTGGAGCAATCCTAAACAAACTATGTATATTTGGGTATGAATGCAGACCACTTCTGAGGATCCAAATACAGCTATTAATTTCTTATTTCTCCCATTATTGTTTCAGTCTTAAGGAGCACCCAACGATCTTCTTCCTGTTGTGTTCAAGCCTCAGTAAATGCTAGTCATGCAGTTATTTTTACGCTTTATTTGGTTTATTCTTACCAACATTTTTAAGTAAATGTCTGTAGTCCAACATGACTTTTTTTGCTACCCTAATTCCTTGATTTCCTGAGATTAAACTGTAAAAAAGCATAAAGCACAAGAACTACAGCACATCACAACTCACCCTTCATCTGTCCCCTTCCACCCATCCACAAAGAACAATATAGACAGATGTTGAAATTACCCAACCACAATGTGAGTGGATTCAGTGTGCTATGAAGATTCTTAAAATCACTGTTTAATCCTCTAGTTTCAGAACCCTCATAACTGTTCTTGAGTAGAGAGGTCATAGTGTCTTAGAATTAAGAAATCACCTTTGAAATGTGTGGTAATGGAATAAACTAAGTTCTGATTTCTAGCAAAGGGTTAAGTTCTTTACTGGTGTAAAGCTGTCCCTCTACAAAAAGTAAATCATTTGTAGGCTTTGTAACTGATGTTCACTATGATAAATAAGTTAATAAGTTTTTATTTACAAATATGTTTTGCTATGGGAGTTTTTCTTGCACAACAGGGTAATTCTCAGTATCTCACACACATGTTAAAAACCTTAGCAATTTCAAAATTCAAAGTGATATACGTCAATTTTGTTTTGGGTGGCAACAAATTACGACTCACTCAGTGAGAAAACATTTCCTGCTGCTATCTCTTAAAGATTGCCTGCAGTGTTTAACTATCAACTGCTAGCATCACATAGACTGGAAGGTGACCAATGGAATGTGCAAAGATAGATTAGAACGAATTTTTGACGTGTGTTTTCATTTCATAAACTCTAGTCTCTGCAGCCACAAGTTTGTCATTTCTTATGTGTTTTTTTTTCAAAGGCAGTTTTGTCTTATCTGATGCTGAAACTATTCCATGAAGCTTTGAACACTGAGGCATAAAGGGAAATCAGCAAGAAATTTGTTCATGTCTACCTCTGTGCTTGACATTTCTCCACTGATAAGGTACAGCTAAACACACACTTTTTAGTTAAGTTCTGATTAGCTGTCTGGTCCATAAGCATTGATTGTAAACCATTATCTTTTCCCTATTTACAGGTCTCAGTGCTTAAGCACAGGGAAAAAGACAGAAAGAGAAAAAAAAAAAAGAAAGAGAGAAAACATAAAATGGAATGGAGTGGGAAAATACGTAATTGGATGTAAAGGTGTTATTATATTTTGCTGGGAAAAAAACCCAGAAATACTATTGATGATAACCTTTAAAAAGCTATAATTTTTTCCTTCTAACAATCACCTAATTCAACTAATTTTTTAATTTTTGGGGGAAAATGTCAAACTAAGATAGCCACTGGGACACAAAGCTGGGAAAGGTAAAAAAGACTCTTCTATCACTAATTAAGTAAATACAAACCCTAACATTAAATAGGCACTATTTAAGGTACTGCTCTGTAGGGTCTCAGTGGTGCTGCCAATTCCATTTCATTATCCAAGCCTCCCATCCCAATCCAGGAGGATAATTTAAGTATGCCAAAATAAGAACAGATAAGAGATGACACTGACTGGTGTGATTATTTTCATTTTTTAACAGCCTTTGACAAAGTCCCTCCTAAAGGCTGTGGAGGAAACTAGGGGATCATACAGTAAAAGGCAAAGTATGCTTATAGATAAGAAATTGGCTAGGAGAAAGAAAAGAAATAGGAGGAATGAGTAAGAACTTTTCAGCTTGGCAAAAGTTGGTCAGTGGAGAACCCTGTTCCAGAGAGGTGGCACAGAGGGGATGTGGCAAAGGAGCTGGTTACTCCAGCTGCCTACGGATGTCCCTATGCATATTGCAGCCAGCTGGAATAGATCAGGGCAACCCACAGTACTCAAGTACACATAGTTTTATTTTGAAGCAGTTACTGTATGCTCACTTCATACCATTCAGTTAATTTCATCTAATTTCCAACTGTAGACAAGTATTTAATTTCACTAGGGCTGAAGCAGAATAGCACCCATACCTTGAGCAGGTGAGATGTCTACCACCTTCAGGTGCCAGGAGGAAGGAAGGGAAAGCATGAAAAAGAGGTCTGGGTCAGGGAGGCAGTTAGCATTAATGTTGACAAAAGCTGCGTCTGTTTCTCCAAGACTGCAATCAGTCCTGACCTGAGCTAGCAGCATCAGCTAATGAGAGCATACATACTGGCTTCTATAACTTGAACCTTGCAAGGCAGCAAAGATGAAGTGTTAAGTTTGAAGTTTTAGGTCCGACACATCACATTTTCTTGTGACCTTCAAGAGATAAAGAAGGGTCTCTCAGTAAGTGAAAAGAAGCTGCCCTCAGCAGGGCGGAACTGGCTAATGGTTGAACCAAATGTAAAGGGAAAAAGAGTTCCTCTGACACTCAGCAGACACCATGGATTTAATAGTGAGTTTAAGGATTCTTTCTGCTGTGCGCTGTTCCAGCAGTGCCCAGTCGTGAATCAGGAACTCCAGGTGTTATCCTGTGTTGCCCTTCTTCAGCATACCTGGGTACACATTTCAAATCCAATGTCTGTGGGTAAGTTACAACAATGATAGCTTAGTTATATGATTCAATTAAATTAAATAACATCACGTGGTTTACTTGTAATTTCAAACACAAGCACGTGATAAAAGAGGACTTCTCCAGAAACATGATTTTCTCTTGTGAATTTCGATTCAGAGCAGTAAAGAGAAGGGAATCTTAGAATTACAGCTTTATAGGCTTCATCATGTTATTTGGTAGAGCAGAGTGTAGAGGAGCCACTAATACCTCAGCCTTAAGCATAATGAAAGTGTGTCATGGGGACATATAGCTTAGATATGGTACAGCAAGTGCTATTACAAATAGCTTGTGTGACATAACATGTAAACATGGTGAAAGTATGAAAAACTGTGTGTGTGTTTGCATTTTATTAAAGGACTCTGTTCTTTAGATTTTCTTAATTCCCAGCACACAGGCACACAGCATCTTCCACAGAAAGAGACTGCAATACTTCAGACTTCATGACTGCCTTTTTTATTACTATAGCATGAACGTCAGCAAAAAATTCCTAGAACTTGCAAAATAACTTGTTACCTAAAGTCCTTTCTCCCCTTTAAAACCAAATGTTTCACCTATATCAAGTTGAAGATTGATACATATTTAAAAACTGAATTATAAATCCTAAGAAAGATATTCACAACAGTAACGCTAATAGGCTCCTAATTTGAACCTACAGTCTCAGAAATTAATGCGATGATTTTCATCACATTCCACAGGTCCAGCTGGGTTTGGGCTAAGTTGGTCTGTGGGTGGGAAACCTCACTGGAGTTTTAGGAAGTAGTATTAATCATTTAGAGCCTATTTACCTTGTAAGTTTTGCTAAGGTTGCAGTACAATTCATTACTTTCAGAAAGAGTCTATAATATTTTAAGATTGCTCTTGGAAAAGGGTGTCAGCCTCTAACTACAATCATTCTGTGCAGCTAGAAACAAGTAGCATAATTAGGACAAGTTAGGGACCTCTTATGGCAAAAGGAACCTGTAAAAAGTTGTGTCGATATTGAAACAAAGTCTTCATTTTGCTCTGACTACGCAGATCATGCAAAGCATTTTTAAAGCAGTTGGTCCTGCCCTGGTACTGTGTAAATGCTCACATACAGTAGGAAATTCTGGGACCATGGTAAGCAACTTTACACTCCAGAAAGCCTCAACAGTTCTCCCCTAATGATGAACTGTGATGGGACTTGTCAGGTCATCTGAACATAAAGAGGGAAATTTGTGGAAAAGGACAGAACATTATTAATACGCAAGTGACTCAGCCAGCATCCTGATTGCAAGACAATGAACTGAAATGCATATGGTTTCTCCTATCACTATGCCAGGCTGAGTCAATAATCCTGAAATTACACTATCACCAAAGTCAGGTAAGCAAACTCTGTGTGTTGATAAGATATAAAATCAAAGTGGAGTTCAAGTTAACTCCACAGTTTTCAGAGTTTAACCCCACCTTGATCAGTAGCTAAATGCAACTGGTTCTGCTCTCAATCTCTTCCCTATCCCACTCAGGCAAAAGGGAAAGTGGCTTGTGGTTTGGAAACTAAAATTACACAACAATAATAATAAGAAGGAAAACACTATCAATAAGGAAATAATATAATACATATAAATTTATGAAATTGAGCCCTGCTTGATGACTGTGTCACTACTGATGCCGCAGGGCAGGCATGGGGAAAGGTCCTGGGCTAGGCTCAGTGGAAGATGGGAGCAGGACTCAGTAACTGGATTCAGGAACACGTAGTTCTGGGATCAGGTGTAAAAAGACAGATAAAAGTCTGTATTAGATGCCAGCCACTGAAGAAAAGAGTTTGATCATCATGATCCCTGTTTTATATCGAGTATAACCTATATGGAATGGAATTATTCTATTGGTCAGTTTTGTGTCACCTGTTCTGTCTGCTCCTTCCTGCAGTTACAAGCATTTTTCAACACCTTCACTTACAGCACTCCACCAACTTTGTTTCCATAGAGACAGATGTAAGCAATGGCCTTTCTACATACCAATGCCCTATTACTTTGGTGATAAACACAAATTTCAAGTGTTATCTCTTCAAGAGACAGACACTGCCTGAAAACACGCAATTAACTTTCAGAAAATTGAGTTACTTAGACAAGGCTTAGTTGTAAAATCAATTCTGCTTTAGCTCAAATCAGAACAACAGTGAAGGTCTCTAGAAGTCAAAAGGCAGATTATTCTATGCATGAAAATAACATTGTGAAGAGGTTGCATATAAAAAAGGTGCAAAATACAATTTAATAAAATTGATTTCTAATATTTTCAGAGTGCTAGTTAAAAAAAGGATTGATTCCTCACCAGAATGATCTGAAAATCTCTGCATACCCCGAAGTGATCTACAGCCAATTTTTCACACCTGCTGAACTTTCTCTAGAGGGAAATTAGTGGGTCTTCTGATAGTTTCAAATGGAAGTGCACATGGCCATATTCGACTTGGCTGTCATTCACTTCACTATCATTAATCATCTTCAAAAGACAAGTATTTGGTCTGAGATGGTCAATTAGATGCCTTCTGTACACAAAGAACTTCCTGAGGGCTACTCAATTCTTTGTGGGACAGACATAATTTGAAAGAATTTTCCTCTGAAAGCACATAAATCCCTACATTGCTTATAAAAGGAATCAAAATTATTACCTTGACTAAAAATTTAAGATTTTTGTAGCTAAAATTAGATTAAACAAATCCCATGCTAGGTGGTTGTTCTAGACATTGTAATTGTTCTCTGTTAACCGCATTGTTTCAATGTTAACCACATTGTTCTGGAAAGTGCTCAAATTTCAGACTTGATATACTACTCTAGCAGTAGAGCTGTTAAAGAGTTTCATTTAAACTTTTATTTTCCTTAAACATATTCCTTTAGGGAAGAAGAAGGGAGGGGAAGAAGGAAAGAAGGAAGAGAATTAAAGGGGGATGGAAATAAGGAAGGAAGAATCTGATGGAATAATTTCACTTAAATATTTCCTCTTCTTTAGTCTCGACTGCTCTAGGTCTCTCCTTCCCCTTCTCCCTTTACTTTCCTTTTGCTCTAGATGGAAAATGTCAGAAAACATGAAATGAAACAAAATATTATTACTTCATTTCATATATGTTTCAAATGGCTGTACTTTGCACAAATCCTCTATGACCACTGAAAGCTCAGTCAAGGGGTTGCTGAAGTTAACAGAAATCTTTCAGGTTGTCACAAAAAGGCTTTTCAACCAAAGCCTAAAGGCATTATTTTTGTCACAATTTGTCTAGTTCAGCTCAAAATATTAAAATTAAATGAGAGAACTCAGGTCTTCAAGGCACTAACTTGAATAAATAACAGAAAATTAGATGAAATTCAGTCATGTCTCCAGCAATTCCACTCAAGCCAGTGGCATTTCAAAGGTTTCAGATAAAGAATTTGCCCCAGTCACTGTTTTTCAGTCAGTTTATGCTCAAGAGTTCATTGACTTCAGTAGAAATTCCACCATGATAACCATGACAGAACTGGGAATGATTATGTACAGTTAAGATATAAAGAGCTAAAAAAGCATGCACGAATCAGTTCAATATGTTGAATATTCTCTCAGGACTTCTGGTTAGATAATAACTTGAATATATTAAGAATTATAAACAGGATTCTTCTTTGTCTCAATCTTCTAATTAAATAATGACTAACCTGCACTAGGAATGTAGTGATCCACAAAGTTATTTAAAGACAATTTGAAGAATAAACAAAATTCTAGAGATGTTTTCACATCCAAAATGCTTGCTTTTTTGTCCCGCATCTTGTCAATCTTAACTATAGCAATCTTGCTTAGAAATATGTGGAGCAGCCAACCATATATTTACTGTCACTTCTCATTTATTGATAGTTAATGTATGCATTTCAGATTTATCAGCAATTACTAGAGATTTTTCATACTACATATATATACACAAACTGACTACAATATTGAGCAAACCTTGAATTATTCTTTAACATTTCTTTGAAGATAAATAACATTGTCTGTATTTTGGAGCATGAGAAACAGCATGGAAAATACCTGTAAGGGACTGTTACACTGTCTCCCAGTATCAGGCTACAGACACTTCTTTGACAGCTGAGGAATTATTCTTAATTATGTCCTGGCCACTTCACCCCATTCTGCATGTAGTAGCCCTTGACTTACATAAGAACCTGGACCATTGTATCTGTGTTATTGTCAGTGATAGTAATGGAAATTAATAGTCTCTAGTAGAGCTGCATTGGTGTAAATTGATGTAGAATATTACTAGGGATTCAAGATATTGTCTTATATCCCCGAAAGAACAAGGGCTAGACAACATTCAAGCGATGGGTGGTAGACGTTTTCTTGTTCCCAGGTGCTCACAAAGAGCCTAGCAGCTCTTTCGTGCATTAATGCCACAGGCAGTCCTAACTCCAAATTTCAGAAGACTTGCCATCACGGTGAGATGTGGAACGATTATGCAGTTATCCAGATGGAGTGCCATCAAATGCAGGGATGTGCAGAGAATGAGAAAACTACGGCTGTAAGGAGCAAAATGAAACTATTGAAACAGAAAAAGCCCCAGAATGTAGAAATAATTAAGTTGCAATAATATGTTATCTAAAAAATTGAGGCTGATTGCAATAAATGCAGTCAAAAGAACCAGGGTGACATTAAACACATCAAGGAATTAAAAAAAAAAAAAGTCAGGAATAAGAAAGAATCATGACAGATAAGGAATAGAACAAACAGAACAAAGTACAGCTAATCCTTGTTAGGATAAAAAAACCCCAACCTTTTATGATCTCACCACCAGACGCTGCTTTCAAGGAAAATTACATGTTTACATCTGATTTTTTTCCACATTTTATGTGACCAGTATTAGCCTTCCAATCTTCCATTCTCCACCACCTACCTTCTGTTTATGTGACAGTTAAGGACAATCTAACGAACAGAGATTTTTGGTGTGGTAGCCCCAAATCAGGAACTGGAAGATCATAGCACCAGTTGTCCAGAAAGTAAAATTGCTTCCTGTCACCTAGTCAGGATGCCAGAGACTACAGATAGTCCATAGCAGAACTGTGTACATAATCCCCATTGAGAAGAGTGTAAACTGGACTCAGAACTTAAATTTACCTGGAAATTTCAACCAAGTTGCATATGATGGAAAGAAAGAAATATGCATGGCATCACCAGTCAAACCTTCTGTGTTTGTGGCCCTTTACCACAATATGACCATTTTACATTCCCACATTGTTTCATGTAATTGTTCAAGACTGTGCTTATAAACACCATGTCCACATGTTACCCTTCCTCAGGACCAATGGGCTGTTGATCCCCTCAGCACTCTAATGACTGCTATAATCTGGGAAACACTTAGAGACCTACATTGTGCTGGCACAGAAATATTCCTCATTGTATAGAAGCATTCTGCAGCTTGAAAGGGCTACAAGCAGAAAGCTCAGCCATTGAAGCCATTTGAAAAGCCATTTTAAGAACTACATAGATCTAGAAGGTTTAGCCCTGTTGGGTTTGGGAACAGCTCTGAAAGATACCCTAATCTACCTTCAGCTCTATTGCTCCAAAGAATTGCAATGATAGATAGGATTAGCAATAGAGGAGGTGGTGTAGCAGGGATGACTGAAATCTCTCATCCATAGTGTTAGCTTTAACCAGATTTTTTTTAAAAAAAAATCAAAGAAAGCGAGTTGCATTTTGCAACAATTCCATGAACTCTCAGAAGATAAACAGTTGGTGAATTTCTTACTAAACTAACATGTTTTTTTAAGTAAAAGAAAATACTTATGTTCTTGAGCATACAAGCTTTCTGAGTAAATTACATTCATACTCACTTAGCAATATATTCTTCCTGTCCTTCCAAAGACTTCTCAATGTGTAACTATTCCAATTTGCATATAAACATTTGCTGTTTCAAAAAAAATTAGTTAAATTGAAAATAAGTTTGTGTTACAGAACGGGGATCTCTGGTTACAGCTTCTCCTTTTGTACCAATGGATACTTTAAAGTCAACATGGCATGTTCTTGAGCTTAAAAATCTTTACTTTTTTCCTGGAATGAAACCCAAAGTAAAGATCTAATCCTTGTTATTTAAGTGACAGATGACTATCATTTTGGAGAAAACAAATAACTTTTCTGAAAAGTAGGTCCTTCACATAGACATGTCAACTGTTCTTGCAAGGTCCATTTATGTCCTGCACTTTGAGTCCCTAAGCAGCTTCCCAGCTCTCAAAAACAGAACCATGTTGTATTTGGTGTTGTTCAAAATTTTCAAGGCTGAAAATATCCCCTTATTTTTTTTCACTTGCAATAAATCATATAAGCTGGTGTTTTGTAATCGTCACATGGAAGTAAAACCATTTTAGTGCAACTTCTTCATTATTAACTAGGATTTTAAATATTTCCCTCACTGTTTTTTACATGAAAAAAATTGTGATGAGGCCACTTGTGAGAGAATCATGGATGTTCACTGGTCTTTATCTGGACAAATTCACTATCCCAGTAATTTCAGAGAACAGTGATAGTGGTAATGGATCCAGTGACACACTTTGTCCTATAAGTTCAATTCATTTTTCTTCAGGTACTTCTACAGAGGTTAGACCTTTAAAATAAAAAAGAGAAAATGAACTGTCATTGCAAAACTTTGATGAAAGAATTAGTTATACACTGGGCAACTGAGCATTGGAACAGTTACAACAGGATTTTTTCTATGCTGTTCTCTCTTCCTCGTAAATTACTTCAGAGTTCATTTTTCCATGGTTGTTATTTTTCTATTTTTCATTATTATTTATTAACTATATTTATTCCCTGTTTTATGAATGCAAGAGGGAAAAACATGTATTTTCCTTAAAAAACGTTTGTCTCATTTTTAATGCAAGTTAGGACATATATTAACAGTCCAATATCTGAATTGAAAGAGGTTCATTATACCATAGGTAGTGGAAATACTAGGGAACATTGGTTCTAGTTAACCACAGATCCAGCATAAGTGTAACTTCACCAGTGCTGACACAGAATTCATAAGCTTGTCCCAAGCAAGCTGAGAGCTCATACAACCCATGTCAAATGTGCTCCCACATCATTTCTTGCTAGAAGCAGGTCCTCAAGGTATCCGCAGGTTTGGAAGGAAAAAATAGCCGTCCTAAAACATTATACAGACAGTAGGCGAAGCATGTGCTGATAGGGCAAAGCATGGAAATCTTTCAAGGACTGGAAGTCTGGGGGTCTTGCTGAGTATGAAACATGGTTCATCCTCCAAGTAGAGCTGGGGCACAACACTTGTTCTGTGCTGGCATTGTGTCCTGAATCAACACTGAGTAGGAAGTAACAAGCTCTTCTCACAGAGTGAGGAGATGTCAAACCAGGTCAGTAATGGCCAATGTGATGTTCAGAAGGTCTGACACTGAGGGGTGAAAGTGCCACATGTCTGTGTCTCTGCATGGTGTTTCCAGATCTGTTATTCTGCACCCCAGACCTACCAGGATGAAAAGGTCAGTCTGTGCTGGGTGCAGAACCAAGAGTGCTGTCCTAGGACCTAATCTGGGCATGGGAGAGGTCCAGTCTCCTCCACATACCCTTGTGCCTGAGCTACATATCAAAATAAGACAACATTTTCAAAAAGTCCAAGCAGTGGGCAAAAGAAATGTGTTGTATAAGTCAGAAGGCATTTTAAAGATATGTCAGTGGTACATGCTTTACAAAGTACATCAAGAGTTGACATGTATCTTTATTAATTCATTGTGGTTGATCTAGTTTATATATAAACAGGAAACTGCAATAGATTATCTCCCAGAGAGTGTTTCATATGGGATTACATTTAATGCTGAAATTCCTGTCAAAATCTTAACTTTCAAAATACTGATAACACAGTACATACTGTGCACTTTTTTGAACACTTGAGCAATGCATTCCTAGGAACACACTCAGAGCCCTAATAATCAAGATTGCATTTAGAGAAGCTTAATTTTCATGCTATTAATCTCTCCAGTGGTAAGAGTAATTATTCAGTATTCACCAAAAAGCAATCCCATAACATGCACAGGGTGCCAGAGTGTTAGCATAGTTTGAATGACCACATAGTGAGAAGAAATGTTTCTCTCTTACCAGCAAATTATTATGCAGTTCTTTAAAAAGACTGTGAATTTTATTTGCTGGATATAAAATTTCCCATGCTATAAGGATCACGTTTTTCTCTTTACCCCAAATGACCTCCAAAGCTTCCTATCTTCTTTAGCATCATCTTTAAGGTCTCCCTTCCAAGACTGACTTTCCTTTTATGACTCTATTTCTTTTCTTTCAGTGCACACCTTTGTCCAGCACTCAATGCTGCTAAGAATTGTGCGGCCCCCTTCAGGTGGGTAAAGCAGAGAGATAGTATTTGAACAAAGTAAAAAACACTGAATGTTAAGTAATGTCTTGTCTTGGTATTGAAGCCATTTCTATTTCCATTAGGGAAAAATATTTTTATATTGACTTCTCTTTGAAGAAGATGCATCTTCTAACAAATTAATACCTTCCATTGAAACAGATGCAGAACACTGAAAGACTAGAATGTTCTCTTAGATGACCTGTCCTTTATATGTAAGTCACTAAACTTACAACCTGAAGGTTGCTTGTCTGCCTTTCTAATCACATATCTCTCCGCCTGTTCAGTTTGTTTCCCTCTGCAGTCTCATGTCATATATTTGGACTATGTTGAAGACAAAACCCATCTATTTTTTACTGTATACACTGCAACCTGAGTCACAATTCAGGCTTATGGAAACCTCTGTAACACATTTCATAAAATAATAATAAACAAAATAATTTTCAGTATTTGGAAAATACTGCAACATGAGAATAATCTATACTGGTTTTGAGAATTTGCCTCTGCATCTGATGGGCTGGATATTCTGTCTTGGATGTTTGCTCAATCACTGTAAAACTGAGAAGATGATAGCTAACACAGGTAGCTTAGATAACATAACTGCAGCCACTCAGTACTAACTACCATAGTGACAATATCACTCCTTCTGCCATGTAACTTCAACAGGCAGCGATGGTACCTGCCCTTGACTGCAAAGGCTATCTGATTACTGTTCCTTGCTCACTTGCTTAATCCTTGTAAATCTTCTTATTTCTAATTATTATTCCACCATTTACCTCAGGCTATCCCCCAGTAGTAACCGCTACATTCCATACAGACTTTAACTGGCACTTGAGTGTGCAGTTATAACTGTAATGACTAGTTTTATTGCCTTTATTTTATACTATGAAGTCTTAAGCATGGCTCCCTGACTTTGTGCATGGCTGGAAAGAGGTCAGTAAGCTGGAAGGAGGTCAGTAGAATAAGGATAAGTTTGGTTTTCTAGCAGGTTAGTAGGGAATAAGCACGTCCTTTTATATAACCATCCATNTTATCCAGCCTTGAAAGCATCTTAGCTGCTTGTGTTTTGTGCAGGGTGGTGTTTGTGTGCAGATTTGGGTTTATGGGCTGTGGGATTTGCAGAAGGGCTTCTTGATGACCTATCTGTGACCATGCTGTCAAGTGAGATTGTACCTGTGGGGTTGAATGGTTGGACTCGATGATCCAGTGGGTCTTTTCCAACCTGGTTACTCTATGATTCTAAGATTCTATTTCTCAATCTTCTTCCATATGCGCACTCTCAACTCCTTCACCAGTTCCTTCAATCCCAATTTTATCAGAAATGTCAGGCACCCCACATCAGGCAAATATTTTTCCTCATCAGATGGGAATGAACTCATGTATGCACTGTACCTGGACTCTCCTCTTGATTTTTTAAGAGGCAAAATGAATAAGCCTATGAATCATGATTGGAAGATGCAAGATTCCTGCTATATGAGCATTCTTGAGGGCCTGAGGGTACTATTATAATTGCTTCAGGGTTTATGAAGCTGGTAAGGAGCCAGGTTTTGGAAGAGGACTTATTGGCTGCAATGAGCCTGCCGCCTCTGAGATGAATGCAAGTGATCCTCTAGGAGTCAGTACCACATGCACAATTTCTGGCTTCCCAGCATGCTCCAAAGCAAGCTAGACTCTGCGTCTCCCTTGCAGAAAAATGCAGCCTAGGACAATATAGTGTGAAATGAAAGCTCATGGCACACTCTAAGGAATTAAACCACCACAGCTGTAAACACTATCTTTGAGTCATACAAGCACACATTATACTTAGTGTAGGTGTGTTCTGTGGCTCTTAAGGTTGTGTCATCCTCAGAAAGCACTCAGAGTTATGTTAATCCATTGTAATATGGATATTACTAAGAAGTATTTGTCTGTTTTAAAGCAATAGAGCATGAATTGGAATTATTTATTCTGGTGCCCAGGAAAGACAATTGTTGCTGTTGCATCTTTGTGCTGAGAATTTCTCTTCACCACTGATGGGAAACACAAGTCTCATTGGGTAGATGGTGGATTGGGCTATCTGCTGACTGGAGGAGCTGTCAGAGAAGACGACTCTGGTCTATTGTTCTCTCTATGCCTCACACCAGATTACCACGTAAGGAGGGTGGTTTTTGGTAATCTGTGTCTCAGTGAAGTTAAGGGAAAACTTCTTGGCACTGTTGCTATTTGCATAAGACAACTGCCTTCTCTGTCTCCCAGGCTGGCCCTGGCTACCATCTCGCTTCCACTTGAATCCCCCTGAGTTTAACTCTTCCTTGTCCAGCACTCCATTATTTAATCTCACTTCATCTCTCATCAGTCTGTCTCTTTCAGCTCTCTCCATATAAACTTTAACTCTTCCATAGGCCACAAAATTGTTAGACTTTTGCAGAGTGTGTATGCAGCTGTGTTCACAGTCAGATCAGAGCTCTGTCTGACAGCCAGTAAGGCTAGGGTGAACGTTAATGTGTAAGCAATGAGGAAACCACTGAGTGTGAGCTTGAATCCTAAGCTAACATGACATTATAAACACAGTCCCAGTTATTTCTCATATGCTCTCTGCCTGTCTGAACAATATCTCTCTTTTTCTCTCAGGCTCCCTCATTCCCCCTCACCAAATTTTCATTGCTTCCTCCACCATTCCTCCCTCTCACTGTGTGATTGGAGACTTTTTCAGCAAGTTGAATGGAGGCATTCAAACAGGCTAAAAAGCACCTGGTCCTGAATGGCTTCATGTATGTCCATGACATAATGAAGTTCAGAGTCTGTATTTGGGTACCCAGAGGCCTCTGAAATTTTTAAATTAATCAGTCAGTGACTCCTTAAAACCATGTCAGTACAGTCCTCAGTACTCACCTGCCTAAGACAATTGTGAATTCCTGTCTCCACGGTCACGATGGGGTTGTTTAGCCTGGAGAAGAAGAGGCTGAAAGGAGATCTCATTGCTCTCTATAACTACCTGAAAGGAGGGTAATGGCCTCTTCTCCCAGGTGGCAGGGGACAGGACAAGAGGGAACGGCCTCAAGCTCTGCCAGGGGAGATTTAGGCTAGACATTAGGAAAAAAATTTTCACAGAAAGGGTCCTTGGGCACTGGAACAGGCTGCTCAGGGAGGTGGTTAATTCACCTTCACTGGAGGTGTTTAAGGCACAGGTGGACAAGGTGCTGAGAGGCATGGTCTAGAGATTGATAGGAACGGTTGAACTCAATGATCCGGTGGGTCTCTTCCAACCCTGTTGTTCTATGATTCTATGATATTGCTCAGTTGTCTTTCTATCTGAATAACCAACAGATTAATCAGTACTGGTTGCCAAATATGTTGACATAAGTGATCTTTACACACTCAGACATGGCAAAGACATAGTTAAAACCCAGAAGATGCCTCAACCCTGCTTCATTTACTTATGGAGAGCAGAGGAAAACACTATTATACTAAATAGGTTTTCATTAAATTAAAGCCTTCACAAACGGTTACCAAATTTCCAAATGTTCCCCAAAATTGATGTCACTCTTCATTCTGATTATTGTTTTACAGGCAGGAAATCCCATGATTTATTAAATTACTTTTTAATGAACATATAATAGCAACTAACAATAAATGAAACTAGAGAAGGCAAGAAGGAACCATAATCATAACCATCAACTCAGTCTAAAAGTGCCAATCCTGATGCTAATTTAATTTGAGATTTAAGAAGATTACAGAAACTGTACTATATTAATTTCCATTTCCACTGCCTCAGCAGACAGCTAGCATTGGACAGATGGCATCATAACCAAAATATTTTTCTTGCCCCTTATGTATACTTCCTCCAGTAATTTACTTTAGCATTATATGGCATGTCACTATGTCTGTTGGGATTGTAGAAGACTGGTCTCAATAAGGGCTTACATATAGCCATAGAAGTTTCCTTTCTTATGTTTTTGTCAAAGAAATTAGTTTTTGATATCTAGTTCTTAACAAAAACATAAAGATTTTTTTCATTGTCCTCCAACAGCACTCATAAGCCTGGTTTTCATGATGGACTATGTGTCCTAACTGATATACCAGCAAGAGATGGCGTATCAGATAAGTAATAAACTGAGCAATAGAAAATAACAGACTAATAAGAAATCCAACTAGAAATTGTATCAGGTCCCTAATTGCATGTTTGAGTTTAGATTTTTAGGTCATTTTTGTGTTTAAGGTCAATACTACTTGTGTCCCCTTTTCCCCCTAATGCTGGTATTTCCCAGTCAGTCCAAGTCCCCCCTTGATAGTCTGACTCTTGTTACAAACACCTCATCTAGACTACATGATTTCTTTCTATTTTCAGCTTCCATTCAGTATATAAGAAATGCTATAATGTTTCTAGACACTCAAGCATTCTGTGACAGACAGACAGGGATTATACTAGCTGTTCTTTTCAAAGCTCAATTATTTTAGTAGGCTTACAGTTCTTTTCCCTCTCCTTTTACAAACCTGGCTACCTGTGACAAAGAGGAAGGGTAACCAGCCATTTAAAATATAGTATGGTTTTGCATTTAGATTAGGGTAATGTGCTGACATTTTTACAAGCTACTGAATACAGGAAAAAACCATGTTCTAACAGTACTGTGGTGTATTGGGTAAATGAAAGAACCAGACCTAATCCTAGTTCTGGTGAGGTCCAAGAATACCAGGGAGAACAACATAATGTAGTATTTACCAAGATAGGAAGGAGATCTACTGGATCAAGTGATACAAATGAATTCTTCATTGAGAAGGAAAATGAGATGAGAAAAAAACAACATTCAGGAATGTAGCTGGAGAAGGAGCAAGACATCTGGCATTTTAGAGGATGCTATGGAGCAAATTAAAAAGGTGGCAGGAAAGAAGATTAGGATGATGAGACAGGCAGAGATTTATAAAATGGGAGATCTAGAAAGTTTATGCACGTGATCCTCACGTTTCAGTTGCTGGAAAATCATGTCTGCAGCAAGCATTGCCCAAGAGTCTGTACAGTCAAGCAGTTGGTATGGAAAACAAGATACTTAAGAGTATAACTTCAGAACAGTACTGAGTCAGAGAAAAGACACTGTCAGCACAATATCTTGCATCTGACAGTAACTAATGACAGTTCCTTAGAGTAAAAGCAGAAGAAAAACAACAGGTACAAAGTGACCTCTACCTACGATGTGCTTCCGGTGAGTAGTTGCTTGGGAGGAAGGTCTTCCTGAGACAGAGGAGAGCTAGCAGTCTTGAATGGACCAATATCTGGTTCCCATGTTAAATAAACTGTATTTAGCAATCACAATTTCACAGTTTTCTTTTGAATTGCAAAAGATTATACACCCATTTAAATTTTATAACCACGTCAGTTTATATTTTATAACCTTCTTTCTGAAAATGTCAGGGGAAGCAGCCTCTGCACTTCATCATTATCAGCTTTTCAATCCATCTTACCATAAGGAGCTTACTTTCCAAAAATTACTACTTACATGAAGACTTCCAGAGCACTCCTGTAATAAGAAATGTCATATTTTATACCCTTCCTGTGCCTAACGACACAGGATTTCAAGACTGACCACGTTACCTTCTCCTCCTCTGTATTTATGTCTGGCTGCCTCCTCCCCCTAAGTGAGTTCAAACCCTTCTGAAGCAAAATCACGCTAGTCAACTACCTCTTCTGTCCCTACATGGCAGATAAAATGGCCAATTGACTGGAAGTTCATGCTGAGCTATGAAGATGCAAGTGCTGAGTCAAGGAAGGAAATGAACGCATAGTTTTACCTCTTTAATAAGTCATTCCTGCCATAAAAATATCTATAGATATTCTATCAAAAATAGAAAGAATAATATAAAAACAATGGAAATAATTCTAAAATCATATATTTCTCACAAATCAGGTGGGTTTTTTCCATACTCCCAAACACTGATTTTAACATACCAACAAGCCTGACTATGCAAGCAAGCTTCATTGTCTCCTTCAATGAGTGCTTTTAAAACATCATTGCTCACCTCAGATTATCTGCAACTTCTAAATAAGCTGATTTCCAATAGCATTAGAAAGGCAATCTAAGGAGCATACTGCTCTCTTTAGGTTTTTTACCACTCCAGTGAAAGATTTGTCTTTTTTTTTTCTACACTGAGCTTGAGGCTGTAAGACCACTGAATGCTACACCAACCAGCATGACTTCCAACGCCTCTTAGCAAGTCTTTTATGTCTGAGTGATTGTTTCAGAGCAAACAGTGCTGCAAATGAGTGGTGCACAGGATCACTGCATAGACAGGACCTAACTTGCTGCTTCTGCAGGCACACATACACAGCATGCACAGCAAAGCCCACCTGTCTCAAAAGAGTCATATTAACAGCACATATCCCTCTCAGCTGTGTTGGAGACACACAATATGAGTCTTCTTGCTGTCATGTGTAAAACATTTCACCTTGCCATGGCTCACTCCTGACTGATGTCATTGTGAAGGCACTTCCATACGAGCAGGGAATCATTATGGACCTGATCAATAGCACTGACATGTTGGTCCCCATCACTACTATTCTGAGGTCCACAGTACCTCCTGCTTCCTTCTTCAGTCATTCCCCTGAATACCCAGCTACAGACTGTGTCTTAGACACCTTTTGCCTTAACTTCAATAGGTAGTTCCACTCTTATCAGCATGAGAACTGGGACTTACTGAAGGAAAAAGAAATAGTTCATGTTCTTGTAGAATTAGCTTTCCATCACAAATATATTCTGCCACTTTACTGAGACCCACCATATACCACCTATTAAAAGACCTGCAAATCTGAAGGTTGTCTTCTCATCACAACCTAGGAATGCTGTGGGATATGGAGAGTAGTCAATACCAGCTGGAAAGAGACAACTCTCCACAGCCAACTTTTCATGGCATACAGCCCTCTGCAGGACAACTCTATACTGCCCATTCTCCACAAGGACAACTCTGTGTGGGGACTGTTAGGGTTAAGGTTAGGGTTAAGATTAGGGCAGGTGATGATTGTCCATGGAGAGTTGTCCTAGACACCAATACCAACAGAAAACAGATCAGGTAGAGGTCTTACACCTTGATCTTGACCATCTGCAAGCCCCATAGACTGCAAATGTAATTTCTCATTACTCCTTAGAAGTTTGACTTCACTGTGCATCTGTACATAATTAAACACTCCTGACTTCAAAAACCACAGTGTAATAGTCATTAACCCATGTTATATTCCTTTTATAGCAGCCACCCTCACATTTGGATAGCATTCTGAAAAATGGTAAACTAAACAGTTTCAGCTACCCTTACAAATGAAGTGAGAGGAAAAATGAAATTACTTTTGCAAGCAAGGGAGAATTTCCTTTTCAATAATTCCAGGAAAGGCTATTCTTATGGCAGGGATTATGGTAGGAATAGGAAATGGTATAGACTTAACCCATTTTCATTACAGTATTAAGACTGCAGTTTTGTGGTTGTAATCTAATGTCATGCCTTTGCTATTAGTAGGTTTTCTCCAGAGCCCAGACAGAAGTAGACATGTTCAGAAAGACCTCAGGAATATCCTGTTTTTCTGGCATCAATTTACAATATAATTCCTATTGGATCGGTGCTTTTCTATTCTTGTTTTTTCTAGAATTAAGTATAACTTACCTTCAAAATAAACACTCTTACCTTTGTTTTAAATGACACAGAAGTGCCCTTTAGATCCTATTGCCAGAACCAACATTCTGTCATTCGTATCTCAAAGTTTACTTTGCAATAAAGTGATCATCAACCTACAAGTGTGATATTCAAATTAAGGTGAAATGAAAAGAGTGCTGCTCCTGAACACCTTCAGGTTCTTCTTATTCTTCATATCCAAATTTAGCAGCAAGGAACCCTGTGCTGTTGATGGGTGCGAGACTGGGCACAGGGAACAGGTCTTTCTCTGTATTCTAAATGGTGCCAAGACCAAGTCATGCCACATAAACACCAAACACTAATAGCAATGATGAAACTATGCACAAACATTGGGGGGGTTATTGGTAAATTTAATAAAACAACATATTTCCACAGTTTTAAGGCTGACTCCAAACAACTCAAAACGAGGAGGCAGCTCCATATCAGAAGGAGTACTGAAAGATTACCCTGCTTTAAGAAAGCATGATGGCTCTGAGACAGCCCCTGTATGTGGAGAAATACACTGGCTTCTCCCAGTCATTACAGAGGGCTGGTGACCACTTTCCCCTCCATATCCATCACTTGACAGCATAAAACTGAAGGAATGTCCTTGCTCTCTGCCCTCTCACTTTGTCCCCAATAAGGAAATGGAAAGTGAACAAGGGTGGAACAAAACATGCACCTCATACGTATTAGCCCAGTTTTCCTCAAATTCCTGAACAGTTTTTTCAAGTGAGGTGGGAAAGCACAATATCTGTTCAGCCAGGCAGAATTTTGCCCTTTGCTGATGTATTTATGGATACAATTTTTTGTTGGGTTTGATTTCTTTCTTTTTAAGCCAGTAGCAGATGGCTCACCAGCCTGATTTCATCTGGCAATTCTTCTGATCCTGTATTGCCTTCACGGGCCACTCCTTAGCCACAGTATGGGGCAGTTTCAGAGCTTTCTGATGCATAATTGTCACAGCTATTCAGAATCATAAAGTGAGTTACTGACAACAGCAAGTTATTTTAAGTTCTGGGCTTATTTCTGTCCAAGGTTTTCTTCTACATTCAATTTCTTCCTAAGCTGTGAACCATTCAAACTGCACTTTCATATAGCTGAAAGCAGATTTGATTAATATGATTTCTTTGTGAAAATCTGAGAAGATTAAGGAGCAGTGATATAGAGAACATGTGCCCTTTCTCCACATGAAATTCTCTAACATTATACAGGGGTCTGCAGATCCTTCCAGTCATTATATTGTTCCCACTAGTGGTATCTAAATAGAGAAAAATCTATCATCAGGGAAGAATTTCATTTTTTTTCTTATTATACTTTCAATCCCATGTGCAGGTCAACAAATCTTCAGCTGTGTATTGATTTCATTCTTTAACAAGGCAATAAAGGCCACATTTCAAGCATGCATTTGCAGATTGATTTTCCTTTGTGTTACAGGGTCCTTTTGTGATGGACCCTTAGAAAAAAATTAAGTTTGGACAGATGACTTCTATGCTCAGTGAAGTAAAATGCCAAATAAATATGTTTACAGTCACATCAGTTAACTGAGTTTTCTCTGTGTATCCCAGAGTGTTACTAACCACAGAAACACTTTCCAAAATCATTGGGGGGAAAAAATCAGTCTGGCATTGATTGAACATGATTTCTCATCTGTCTCATGACCTTTTCCGTTGTACATAATTAGAAAAGGAAAGGTCTTAGCTGCTTGCTTGCAGTACCCTCCAGAATACAGATACAGGATTTGATTCAGTGCTGTGATAAAATGAAGGCATTTGGTCAACAGATTCAATGGTATGCTCAGTGCCAGTATTCAATCCTCAAAATAGGAAATACAGACCATGCCAGCACTTTCAAGCCGATGCAATACAGTATCAGTAGGTCTCTTAAGTTCTTGGTGTAATATCTTGGATTGAATTGCACATTGTAAAGGATACATACGGTTTGCAAACATGTACAGCACAGGAACACATCAAACCCGTCAATTGTATGATACAATCTTTGTTACTTGCTACTGCGGAGATGTTTCTATGTCAGCCAGTCAACACGATTTGCTAACTACTACTTAAGGAGATAATCATTATGCCTGTTTCTAAAAATCATTTATATGAGGCCCTTAGAGTCAGTCAAGCTGCTGTTTCTGAAAGACTACAACTTTGGACAACCATACTGACCATAGGCTCTGTGCAAGCCTTATGCAATAGAATTTCTGAATTTGACACACTTCCTTGCTTTCAGCTGGATTTAGAAGGTTTGCATGAATGCCACCATGTACTGACCCTGACCCCAAATATACATAAGGAATCACATAAGGAATCATACCACTGAACATGTGCCCTTTCCCATATGAAAAGCACCGATGTTGGTTGTGGGTTCTCCATAGAAAAGTTAAACATATTTCGCTTTCACATACAGCTCTATTTCCCTTTGATGTGAAAACTACTCTAGCAAAGCACCAGAAAAGCTGGGGTAGGATTTGAGCTCGGAAGAAAGTGTTCATTGTCTCACTATTTGTAGCTCCTGTGCAAAATAGCTTAAGAAACTGATTAAGGATGACTAGACTACATCTTCAGTATTTAGGATGCTGGATTAGTTCAGATGGTAATCAGCTGTCACTTCTTATGGTTAGTTGCTGGTGTCTATGTGTTTTCCAGTAGACAGCTGCCCATTTTGCATAGGACATGACTAAAACTGGCACAGACTCAAATGAGAAGCCATTGCACAGTCCACACAATGAGTGGCTAAAGAGATTGATCCAATCTTCAAGACTGTCATCCCCTTTAGAAACCTTTCCCCATAATTTCTGTGAGACCATAGACTATAGGAGCATGACACCTGACTGATAATCTATCCATTTGAAAAATCATACACAGACACACAACCATATTTTTTTAAAACAGCTAGTATTCCTTCCTGATTTCAGATACCTGCTCAAATCTCTGAAGGTCTGGTTAAGTATCTTGCAATTTTTTCTAACCTTGCTTAAGAAGAAAAACAGTATATGCATTTCAGTATTTTGTGAAACTCCCACTCATTCACAGACCATTTCAACTCCCTGTTTTGTTTCTGGCTTTTAAGCAGGCCCTGTTCCTGTTTGAAGAGACTGGCTTTATTCAGTCACCATAAATTAGAGATTTGTACATTTAGGGGTATACTGTTGCCCAGATTGTGACTCAATGCAGTATAATTTCTTTTAGCATAATTATACATATTTTAAACATAGCTATGAAGTGAAAAAAAACATTTCACAACAGAGTATTCTAGATAAATTTTTTTAAATTGTTTTGATCAGCAGTATATCGTGATTGTAAAACAATAATATGTGTATCAGGCTGTGATCAAAGTTAGAGCAGACAGCGATAACACTTTTTCAGAGCAGATGAAACACACATGAACGGTTGTGCATTGCACCTATGAAAACAAATAAATACCCCTAAACCCCCCCCACCCCCAAAAAAAAAAACCAACAAAAAAGAAAAACTGAATTAGCGTTGTTTGTAAAAGCCCAGTCTTCTTATAAAAGGGAAAAAAGAATACGGTTTGCCTGCAAAAGACATGATATAATGCCACCTTCTGGTTAAAATGTGAAAAGTAATATACTATCTGTGTTGAAAATTTTTTATCTGCTCTCATATGGGTTTGACTAGATAATTTTGTGTATGATTTCACAATAACCATACATTTGATTGCTGGGACTGATTTCACTGGCATATCACAATATCTCTACTACTGAACTTTCTGCAGCAGTCCAGTCTGGGTGTAGTCTTTGTACTCAGCAGCTAAAGCTCAGTGCAAGTTTGCATCTTAAGACAAGAATCTCTCTATTTTACATACTAGCAATGGATTTTGATCTCCAATTTTAACACGTGCATTTTTCATATACTATCTGATTTTTTAAATTTTTTTTCTTGACTAAAGATTCAATTACTAAATCAGTAAAAATATTTTAAAATTATGACTTTGTGATTTTTCCTTTGACAGTCTCATGTGTGAGGACCCCAATAGAGTAATAAAGCTACAAACTCTTAACTCTGCAACATGCAGAGACATTTTCATAACAGCTTAAATACTTTCCAGCTTAAAAAAAAAAGAAACATTTGCCACTAGGAAAGTCAGTAACTCTTTTACATTCATAAATTCAATAATCTACATCTCTAATCTTTTTGAACTGCCTGCTGCTTTAAAATAGTGACAGGACCAAGGTAAAGAGAGTAGTACTACCTATTAAAGTTAATATTGGGAAGAGATCCTGGATGCACATACATACACACACAGCCTCATATCTAATCTCTCCTTCAATCCAGGGGCAGAGTTTGGCCATTCCCTCACACTTTTAAAAATTCTAGGACTAACCTCAAGCTACTGAAGTTCTCCCTAAAGCCTACAGCCATTACAGGATCATTTACAAGGAGGGCACATCTCTTATCTACCAGTTTATTGTCCCATCCCTTCTCTCCCAGGCTGCACGGTGCTGTAGCACACTCCTCTCTAAGCAGCTGAGCAAAGGGAGAAGCCCAAAGGAGATTTGAGCATGGTGGATTGTATTGGTGTTGTTTCCCGTGCCTGAATGATCAATTCATTTGGAAATCCCATTTACTTTTTCCATGTTCTCCACACACACCAGGCAAAGCAGAAAGTGGGGGAGGTGTGCAAGAAGAGGCAACTGCCACTGCTCCAGAGGATTAGCACAGAGAAGTTCCATAAACTTACCAGTATGACATAACCCACAGTATTGCAACGTATTTCTACAACTTTAGACTTAGATATATCAGAATTGCTTCTGACGGGCTGTAAAATCCTGGACAAGAATCTGAGTTCTTTATATGACATGAAAATTAAGCTGATCAATGGAGAAAATTATTGCATTGTAAAACTACAGCAATTAGGGCACTGTGACAATTTCTGGATATTTATTCAACTGATTTTCTTCAAGGAATTTTAATGAGGATTTCACACTCCATAACCACATGTTTTAGATTCTGTCAGTAAAAATGTTAAATTCTTCTGTTAAAGTAATGTGACACTGTTTTAACTGCATTACTCCTTGCAAGGGAATGATATTTTAGTGAGATGAGAGCATTACCACTTCTTTTCTGACATCCTGGGAATGTTTTCAATTACTTTATCTTGTGACCTGGTCCCTCTGTATGCCACTGAACCCAAAGAAAAATGACAATGCCAACCCCTTAGTGAAATGATCATGGAAATTCCTTTAGCTTTACTGGTATAAGTTTCCCAGTGCTCTCCATGTAGCTGGCAAGAACATTGTTTATAATTAACAAGGAATCATTATGGTGGGATTAAAAGTGTCACAATCCATCAATTTTATACAAAATGTTCCAAATTTAAACTAATTTTCTTTGCAGTTATGGCCACCAGATGTTAATGATTTCTACAGTTACAGAAAAATTAAACTTTTTGTTCCCAATGCTTAGATTTATTCTCATTACTATGGCAGCGGGATACAAATTAGAAGAGATCAATTAAAAATTTGGAAACAGTATATATTCTGGACTCAACCACTGATCTACTCTACAATCTTCACGAGTTTCATTTTTCTATGCTTCTCTTCCACTCTTGTCTTGCAGATTGTAAGTAACATTTTCAGAAACAATTGCCTCTCACTATATGCCCCTACTATGCCTCGCTTAATGAGGTGCCAAATCCACCGAAGTCTCTAAGCTTAACTATATTATATATAATAACATAACCCATAATGCTCAGAAATCATCCTTCACAAACTGAAAATTAGAGTTTGTTATTCCAGACTGCTTTTAGTTTCCTATTCTTATGAGACAGGCTACTCTGCAGTTGTTCCCAAAACTGTGCCAGAATTTTCAGACAACATGGCAGCATTTAAAATGCAAAACACGTCAATAACTTTCAGATAATCTGCACTAAACTGTGGTTGTTTCAGTATTTCCATGTATATGTCATGGTCTGCTTTTTTTGCTTAGATATTTAAGGTAAATAATCACCAAAAAAGTAAGTAGAGCTCTGTAACCTCCTTGAACACAAAAATATACACCTGGCTTTCAGCAATAAGTGCTTTCATAGATGCTTATGCCAGACTACTGCAATTTACAGCTCTGTGAAGCAGAACGGAAATTTCACATTGGGACTTTCCTTTCCCTCTTTGTGTGATTCTACTATATTTTAGGAGACTACAACAGAAATTAATATAGCCCAGCAACAGAAAATTAGTGCTTGCAACTTTGAGTTTGGAAACGTATCCTAAAAGGAAAATGTCTTTCAAATTGTAGACTTCAGTGTCTCTCCATCATAGTAACTGAAGTCTTGATCAGACATTTCACTTGGATGGCTCTTCCTCATTCAGTCAGTTCCACAAATACCAATGTGAGAACTGATTGATGGGTTTTGCTGCAGCTGGTTTGCATGCTTTTTGTAACTAGTATGCAAATCCTGGCCAGTTTAAGGAAGGAAGTGATTGTAACAGGAATTTAGCTTGTTTTAACGAGGCAGACTTGAACTCATCAAGAGGAGACAATGAGGAAGGAGATAAGATAAAGAGCATCAGAGACGCAAAGGAACTGCGACAGTGGGATCATCTCAAAATCTGTATGAATACATGTGTTCAACCAGTATAAAACTCCTATGACCAGTCATTGCAGTATGCCTTTTTTAGAAGGGAATCCAATTCAGCACTGAATTGTAAAATAAAAATACTATTATCTTTGCTTCGAAGACTTTGTCCTTTTTCATCTTTTAGCAGTGAAAGAGTGTTTCTCACACCAACTTGATAACTTAGTGAAATTAACCCAACGGAATAAAATGTGCAAGTTTTTTTTCCATTCTAGCAGTAGGCCATACCTTTTGAAACATCTTTAGTTGAAGAGAATCAAGAAAGAGATGAAAAAATAAAAGTGAAAATTCTGAACTTTAGTAAGCGCTGAAAGATAAATCACAATGGCCAACAGTGAAGCAATTAAAAATGCAAAGATTAAAAAGAGCAAGAAGTGTCAAAGTAGATGATTATTAAATAAGGCAATATGTCTTCTGGAGCACTTACGAATGAGTCAAAAACTAAGAGTATTAGTCAAGGGTTTTTCTGTGAGTGAAAACTATCAGCATCTGCTGATCCAGCCAGAAGCACCATGCACTGCATGGGGGACAGAAAGCCCTTGCTTACAATGTCTATGGGGACTGATGCTCTCCTCAGGTCTACGCCACCTCACATACCCCCCAGGTGTCTAGAAAGGAGAAAAGGAATGACAGCTCCAGCTTGTGGGGATTCACTCTCTCCTGAGGGATCTGCCTTCCCTTGCAGCTCTCCCTCAAATCAACTTGCAAATAAGCATGTGGGGAGCTCACTCCTCTGCATAGCCAAGTGAGATTAGAGACAGCGTTTCATTTGTGTGGTCCTTTTGGCAAGTGAAGTGAATGATTACAAAAAAAGTCAGTTTTTCTTCTGTTAAAATAAACTGCCTTTTTAAAAAGGAAATTAGCAAAGCATATTTTCCCTGAAAAAAAAGTAATTAAACAAATTTCAGTTTAAAAGCATTTATCATCACTGAAGGACTCAAAGAAAGAGAAGAATTAGGGAAGCCATAGCCAGACAAAAAAGAAAAAAAGGGGGAAGGGGAGGAGCTCATTTCTTCTGTATGTTTTCCTTAAGCTGAGGAAGTCAAAACGATCATGAAGAAGAAAGGGAAAGTGTGGCATCTGCATTAATCAGAATTAAACACTTAAAACAAGAAGCTTTCAATAACTGTGCAAATTTAAATTTTTGAACATCTCCTTTATATCTTTCCTCATTGATATTCATGGGGCAGTTGCCATTATTTGCAAACAAAGATAAAAACCAGTATTTACTCCTGCTGGAAAATGCAACTATAATTTCTTATGAACGCATTCAACTTAGAGAATCACTTTGTAAAACTTCCATAATATAACCCAAAACAGAGCTAGACAAACAAGTAAATTTTTTTGTTTAGTCACTAAAGAAAGCACAAAAGAAAATGCAATCAGCTGAGTTTTAATTAAAAGAGACATTTTACAGTTTTGGAAAAACAGAGGATTTTTTTTCAGGATCAATCTAATCTATAGTGATTTTTGCTTTCATTCTAAAATCTTTTCCTTTTTTTATTAAAAACTAAAAGTAAGTTTATTTTGCAAATGTCAAAAGTAAACATTCTAGTGTTTTTGAAATGAAACTTCTGCTTTTCTTCAGACTATTCAGGAATCATTGCTTCTTTTTTTATGTAAAATCTGATTTACTCTTTATTCAGTTGAAGTCATCTGCAGACAATTCATATTCGTAAACAATTTCAGCCAGCTAAAAAAAATGTCTGGTTCGCCCTCTTTACTCAAAGCATTTAACACTAGTTCAGTAAAGAACAGGAGCTACTTCCCTTTTGTTTGGGGTTTAATTCTATACCTGAAGACTGAGGCTGTATTTTGAAAGTGACTGTTTATTTTCCTGGCTTGGTTTGTTTGATTGAGTAAAACCAGGGCAGGTTCCAGTAGATGCTGGACTGACTTGCATGTTTGGCTGGAAACTCCTGAATGCTTTTCCAACTAATTTCATGCTGAGTGCTAAAATCTCTCAGCAGGTGAGAACAACGCTCCTGGCCAGGTCTGCTGGCTCTGAAAGGCCTCAAGAAGAAATTTTCATACAGAACTTCTCATAATACAGGCAAAATGGAAATCTATCACCCCAGATTTCAGGATTCAGAGCAGGGTTACAGTCATCAGAATTGGTCTGATAAGAAGTCAGCCCTTGTGGTTGCTAGAAGAGTAGGGAAAACAAGGGAAAGTCTACTGTGAATGATCATCCTTCGTCTGTACCCACACTAGCAACTGCTCCAGACACTTTAGCAGAAACAAATGTTATTTTCCAAGTGATGTCACAAGGAAAGTGGGCATAAGGACATAAGGGTGATTATAAATCAGACCAAAGGACCATTTGGTTCAGCATCCTGCCTCTAACAGTGGCCAAGAGAGACTGGGGAAGCACATAAATGAAGAAAAACACACAGTGTTGCTCCCCTAGCTTTTAGCACTCTGTAAGCGCAAACATTTTCTGAGCCAGAAATGGTATCTTTGTTACAGCCCGTAATGGATTCTTCTTCTATGGATTTATCTAAAACCTTTTGAAGCCATGTAAACTTCTAACATACTCAGAATCCTGTGCTAATGCCAAAAAAAATTTAACTACCCTTTCTTTGAAAAAACTCTGCTTTTGTTTGTCAAACCTGCTACCCCATCCCCCTATTTCTGCTACCTTCTTTGTGCTACTCATGACTTTTAGATTTCTATTCCCTCGTCCCTCAGGTATCTCTTTTCCTACTCAGGATACCAAGTTTATGTAGTCAATCACTATCCGGAAGCTATTTCACAATTTTGAGCACCCTGTCACCCTTTTCTAGTTCTGCTTTATCTTTTTTTTAAATGTAGGGCATAGGACCATATGCAGTCCTCAAGATACGTCCACCTCACAGACTTACACAGTTCTACATTGATTGTTTCTGTCTTGTTCTCTATCCCTGTCTTATTAATCCCAACTGTCAACTCCAGAGTCAGCCCCAGGTACATCATTTTACATCTTCCAATGCTGAAATATATCTGCAATTTTATTATCCAGTTGGCACTTTAAGATTACTTTTAAAGTAGCCTGAATTATTAGCTCTGTTTAAAAAAGCTGGGTCACTTCATTTTGTTGACTCCCTTAACCAGGCCTATATGTGTTTGAAAGCACAAAGCTTAGCAACGGCTTCTGTGGGTTTCCATCAACAAGCAAAGCAAATCAGTTACTTTTAGTTTCTTTTCTACCTCCAAACTTGCTACTTAAACATGCTAGGACCCTTCTTTTTGTGCCATAGAACTTAATTTCCTTAAGAATATTTGATGAAAAGCTCCTCAAAATCCTTCTAGAAAATCTAGTAAAATGTGTCAATAGTTTTCCTGTCCAATGTTGATTGACTTCCTCAAAGAAATCCACATTTTTAAGAATAATTTCCTATGTAAACACAATGCTTGTGTCTTACTTTGCAAATCATAGATATGTTCACTAGTTCTGTTCTTTGTTATAACAATCATATTTATGTATGTTCCTTGGTTCTTTTTCTTATTATAACTACTATCGATTTGCTAAACTATGATGTGATATTTACTAAGATGTACATATCCTCAACTCCCCCATCAAGCCTTTTTTTTTTTTCCAAATTGTGGGTTTTTTCTTCTCATAAGCAGGGAGAAAATTTAGAAGACCCTACGTCACAATTAATAGTTCACCCATTTCATAGTTAACTTCCTATGTAACTCTTAAGTGACCATCACATCCTCTGACTGATGTGTTACTATTTCTGGTTTGAAAAACAAGCAAAGAGGAAAAACATTTCTAACTATAATTATCCATTTTCTTCAAAGACTTCTTTTACTCTATTACCAATACTTCGGTTTAATAACAGATCTTCTGAGACATCCCATTTGAAAATACTCTGGGTCAAGAATCCATATAGCCTCTGTGAATATGGTTTTAAACATTTTTTTTCTGCTTTTATAGCTGGATCATCTATTGTTCCCTAAACACTATCTCATGTTTGGAAAAGCATTTTTAAACTCTTTAGTAAAACATGCAAGGATAGTCACTCCATTAACCAAATAATCTATATTATTTTCTCATCTCTATTACTGTCTTAAACTAACACACGGAAAAAAGGGGATGCAATATAATATTACTCAGAAAAATTATTTATTTTTTAATGTCTAATTATGATTGTCATGATGGTAATCTTGACTTCACATCATTTTTTTCCATTATATCAAAACTATTCACATAAAGCCACCAGAGAGAGTGTGAGGACAGGCCAACCTGCAGTGGAACACCCAGGGAGGATTTGCAGAGTGCACACCCAGTATATTCTCCTCATTACTGTTCCCCTCTTCCTCCTTTAGAGAGGACCATCTGCTACTCAGGCAAAACTTCTCCTTTTTATCTTCTTCACCTTCGCCAAGCATTTGTGAACTCTGAACCACAATCTGGCCCCATTTGGTTTGTTTACAAAATATGACAAGTCAATATAAACATCCCCAGTCTCTAGTAAGCTCGATTTATGGTTTAAAATTGGGTTAAAGTATTGATTAGATACTGCTGACCCTAACTTTGAAGCTGCCATATCTAAGTTAAACATTAGTGAAATCAGAATCCTTTGTTTGAAGCAGGGGCTGATAAATAAAGCAAAAAGGAATAACAAAAGGGAGATTCAAATACACGATGTCTACACATCTTAGCTTAGACAAGAGTGCTCCCCACAACTCGGAGGTGGAAACTTCATTGAGGTTTTCACAGGAAAGAAACCTGGCTGTGCAAGCTAAAATGATGCTCCTCCTAATCCAAACACTAGGGAAGTTAGTCTAAGAAAATCAGCACCCACTTGTTATATGGAGGCCAGTCAGTGATGGGTACTGGCATTATGTCCGAGAGCTACAGCTTCTACCTAGCTTAGCCATGGAAATGACCAATCGTACCTTCCATCAAAAGCAAGACTAACATGCACCGGTGTAGGAGCTGTTAACAAGTGGCACACACGGCTGTGCAACTTATCTTCCACTCACACACAAAGAGGAAGACAGCTTAACTGTGGACGATGGTATTTTCCATTGTAGGTCAAAGGCATTACCAAATTCTGTCAATTGCTTTAAGGGCTGAGTTTAGACTAAAAGTCAGGGGCAAGTGAAAATATTTCTAGTATAAACTTTTCAACAGGAAATTATGATCTATCTATAGAATAGTAAGCTTCAGCAATTTTCCTTTTTAAAATATCCATAGAAGAATATTTTGAAACTGTCAAAATTGCTTTGGGCAATGTTTCAATGTAATCTTTTATTTTAAAATTGGAGTTCATTTATAGTTAAAGTATTTTTAAAAAAACCCAAACCATAAAATTTTTAAGGTCAGAACTGAAAGAAAGCATGGTAAACATATTGCAAAATTTCAGGTAGGTACTCTGAGTACCCGCTGAGTTATTGTTTGCAAAAAAATGTGTTTTGATTTTCCAGTCTGTTTTTAGACAGGAAGACTCTTTGAAATAATGGAGATTTTCATAGAACAGGCAAACTGATTCTCCTACCAACTCTAGATAAAACTTTAGTTCGGGATTGTTCATTGCCCTGCAATATCCTTGGCCACAGTATAACACATGATGTTAAGCAGGGGACTTGTTTATGTTTGCGGAATTTTGAGGGGTAGAGAACACAGAAATCCTTACAAAAAAACCCAAAAACCTAAATCTTGACACATAAGAACAGGATTTAGAGCAAACTGGTATTTTACATTTAATTTAAGAGCCTGTCTCCTAACTGAATGGAAATTTTGCTAGGATGTTCAGTTGGTGTTAGACTTCACCTCAAATGTAGCATTGATTTGAGAGTTTGCATCAGCTACACTTTTTTTATCAAAGCATCCTTTCTCACCTTGATTCCACTGCTGCTGCCCCTGCTGTTACCATGATGCCCCCTTATTCACGCCATGGTATTGGTCTCCTCTGAAATTGAGATTTGAGTTCAGGATTTTACCGATAACTTTCAAGGTTCTTCAAGTCTTGACCCCTCTATTCTTGCACAACCTTGTCCACTTTTTTGTTCCCTTCATAACCTACTTTCTGTTCCTCATTTATCCCTGCCCTCCCATCACTTTTCAAGTTAACTCTGTTAAAATACGGTTCCTTTGCACAGCTGGCCCCAGGATGGTGGAACTCAGTTCCTCTTCATACCTGCAGATTCAGTAGATAAATTCCTTCCTTCTACCTCTCCAGGATTTCGATGGTCTGTCTTATAGGGTACAAAGTGTGGTCCAGCCATGTGACATGTCTTTCATTCCCCCCAGGCCTCCCCCCTCTCAAATTTTTTAAAGTTAAGGGCAGGTCGTGTAAAAGAATCAGAGATCACAGCAGAATTATTGGAGTCATCTGAGACTCACACAAAGGGCATGTAGGTTAGTGCTTTTGAGGAATCTGTAATAAGGCAGTGGCTGAGAGGGGTTTTCGATCCAAGATTGCTGCTTAGTGCAATTTATTGAAGAATGTTAAAGAAATTCATAATGGAAACAAACTCCCTTCACACTCTGGTCCTTATCACATGAGTGTTGGTGTGCAATATTGGACATGCAAAGCTACTCTCCTCTTGTTTTCCTGAAGAGTATTTGTAGCTGATGTTACAGCTTAACTCTGCAACTGAAAGCTTTCTTCCCACATTAATAACCATGAAGACACCTCACATATGTTTAAGAATTAACTCCTCCTTGAACACAGTGCCTTCAAACGAGCATGCTTTGCTTTTGAGAAAAATACATTAACTAGGAAGATGTTACTTTCAACACTGTATTAATTTAGCTTAGAAAAATAGCTTTGTTTACTTATATAATTTTGTATTTCTGAAAATCCTGAAAATACTTGTACCACTCAGTTTTATTAAACTACAAGAAGAAAAAATGTTATTTCATATTTTTCATATGTACCATCATTTTTACACTATTGTTTTGAGTTAGTTTAATCCTGCTTAGCAATTTTGTGACTACAACATCTAATCACAGCAGACAATCATAAGAAGAACAATGCTAGGACTTTACATAGCTGTTTCTTACAGGAAATCATTGTTTGCATTACGGCAGACACTTCAACCGGGACTCCAGTATGATTAGCACTAAAGAAGGACTAAACAAGATGCCTGTCCAGGGATTCTTTTGTAACTAATTTAATTATTCATTTATGTTAAGCTAAGACATAAAAATTAAGGAGAATCAAACTCTAAGTATATCTTGAATGTGTTATTACTGCCCATACCAAAGCACACAGTTTTCTGTATTTTTTACCAACCTCCACAGAGTGGTTCTAATCTAGGTCAGGAATGAAGCGTATACCTTGTGGGGCTAAATTTTCTCTGGGCAGGAAATGGAGACCCTGGTGTGGCTGAAGGTCTGGAGTTTTGTAAAAACAAACAAATAAAAAAGAATTTATTTGTGCTCTGACCTTAACTTCCCTCAGAAATTACAGTGTGTTACTCTTTCTGTCAGCAAACACTTCTCACCTGATGCCAGCTTGTCGTCATATAAATCAAGTTCAGAAGTCACGCAGTAGACAGAGAATACTTTACCTCTTGCATTCAGATTTCTGGTAACTCTGAAACTACTGTAAAGAAACCATTAGTAATCTCTATTTTCCAAAAACAGAATTCAAACCTTTGTTTCAACAATTTCTAGAACTCAAGCAAAATAGCGCTTTCAAGGTTATATTTGGAAAATCACCACTGTCATTGTATTTGCAGTTCACGTTTCCTGCTGTGCAGTACCCTGACTTGTGTACCATTTCAGGGCAGTCAAACATCCACAGTGATACAACAGAGGCCAAACTTCCATTGAACTTTATCAAATTTTGAAGTCTCACAGGCTCAGATGATTTAGGCTTTTCAAAGAACAGTTCAGTTAAGTTCTGTCTTGGCAAGAACAAAGACTTGATAAATGTTTATCTCTTCATACCACACTTCCCTCCTAAATTGACTGCCATGTAATGAAAAATTAGTAGGAATCCAAATGGGTGGAATTCAGAACAGTGACTATATCTAAAACATTTGAGTTTTTGCTGAGAAGAGTGCTTCTTCATCAGTCCCTCACAGCAGGTCTATACTTTATAGGCACAATTAAACACTGCTTCCAAAATTTGCTTTCTGCATACTTTACAGACCTCTCCAGGCTTGTTGGGTTTGCTAACCAGCAAATATATGTTGCGAACATTCCCCAGAAGTGCAGTGTCCTACACCATAAAGAACAGCTCCAGGAGTTCTTTTTCCCTTTTCTTTTCCAAATCTTCTGATACGTAGCAGATGGTCATTAATACTTTTTTTGGTTTTGTTTGTATTCCTTTTATCTTTACCCAAAGTATTTCACCACTGCATATTTGTACTGTCAAATTGCATGCTCCTGGAATGCAGGATCACCATTTTAGTTTTTTGCTCTTCCTATCACTTCCAGATAAATCCTCACTTTTGCTGACATTCCACTTCTGAGAATCATCTTACAAATGCTATACCTTCTCATTCTCCCTAAATCACAGTCTTCACAGTTTAGAATAATTTTCAATTCTGCTGTTGTTTTTCACTTATTTCTCATTTATAATAAAACATCTGAACACAAAAATATTTATAATACATAATGCCCTTTATCATAAATTTGGTACCAGAGAGTGCCTTAATCTGTACAACAGATACAATTCCACCGGTCTTCCAGTAGTCATGTCACCACCAGATTTGACATTAATTTGGGACCTTCCTCCACACAACATCCTGCAGTCTGGAAAAGTTTTCAGATTTCCATTTCTCTCTTTATAGGATCATGGCCCTCTCCTAGGGAAAATATCCCGTCCTTCATTTTCATAAGGGCTTTTCAAACAGAAGATGCCTTTCAATTATTATCATAAAGTCTATAGCAATTTTTAAATTAATATTATGGGGAAAAAAAAGAAATCTAAGATCTATTCCTAACTCCAGCAATGAAAGCATCAACTGGCACTCAATTATTTAAACAGTTGGTCTCCATTTATAGTATTCTACTATACTGACACAAAATTTATTGTTGGACTCATTTGTTCAGCCTGTCTACGATTAATTTTGCAAATTCTGTTATTATTCAAACAGATCTTCTAGTGTAGTCATGCTTTATATCATAGTCTTATCATAAACTGTTAAATAAGCTAATGCATGTCAGCACAAATATTCTCTATCATTTGTAGTTGCTGCAAATGTCTGATCATTCTGAGCAATAAATCAAGAATCATTTTATTCACAACTTACACTCTTCTGAATATAAACATGTTTATCAAAATTCTTGTTCTGGTTTTTGTTTGTTGGTTGGAGGAATGACAAATTCACTTCAGAAAATACATTTATTTAGAATGTTTTATCCTACTTCCAGCCCCAAGAGCTATTCCTTCAGTGTGCTTGAAAAGATTTCTATATTGGCAACAGGAGTGTGAGTTTTAATTTGAACAAAACAGGTATTATAGAAGAAGCTGCATATGAAAGCAACAAGAAGCCTTTGAGGTTCAAGAGGCCTTTATTATCTTCCTAAGGGGCCTGTTTAGCTCTGGCACGAAAAGTAATTTATACACATCTAATCTGCCTTATTTTCATAGGAATAATTATTTCTTCCTGTTACAGTTCTCCTTTTGCTGCTTTCTCCCTAGTGCAATTTAACCTCTTTGTAATACATAGTTACAAAACATTGCTTGCAACATTAATTTCAAAGAGGTATCGCAACCTTCTTTGAAGGTGGCTTTAGTTCTGTATATAGAGTATTCCTCCTGCATTAAGTTTTTTTTCCAAATTTAGTTAGCTATTTTTGTCAAAGATGAGAGGAATTGCTGACAGTACAAGAAGCAGAAAAGATAGTGTCTCACAAACATTAAAAAAAAATACCACAGGTGACAGCCTGAGTTGTGCATTATTGTTAGTTGTATACATTCCCACTAGAAGTTATCTCTCTGTCTAATATATACCAGGACATCCTTGCTACTCTGTCTTTACTTATACAGTTCAAATGTCAATCTAGCTAGCACAATAAAGGGACAAGGTGGCAGGCAAAAAAAGGAATCTAGAAATGGTCTTCTATCAAAGAACTGATGTGAAACTTAGATTGAAAAAAAAAAAGTACACTTTGTCAGATGGTTGGATTCATTTCTGTTTGTGATTAATCTCTTTATTGAAGCTGGGAAGCTGAGAGAGGAATGTAGTGAGTGGAAATTCCTACACTGAATGACCTCCTAACCAATTCATTTAAGACCATGTAACTATAGGAAAGGAGGACATTAGTTTTCCAAAGCTGTCAACCTTCTTTACTGAGCTTGAGTTTGTAAAAAGAAGCTAGGCATTTAATCTTCGTTATACTTTCTTCAATAATACACAATGCCTCTGTAATGTAAAATTCTCTAATTACTTTGATACTGATTGAAGAGGAATACAATCTACTTTCCTTTTCCTCTAGAAAGCTGTTTTAGATCTGCTGCACAGAAAACAAACCATAAAAATGTGAGTTTGTAAGTTTTATGTGAGTAGACAAGACTTAAAGACATATGGGGTTAAAGGTTGAAACACTTTCAATTCATCATCTAGTTCTAGTTCTCAAGTGTTTGGCTGTTCAATTTTGCAAGCTCAAGAAAGCAATTATATGTGGAAATTGAGAAATTACAACTCCTATCAAACTCATGTATTTACACAAGGGCACAACTTGGAAAAAATAATAAATCCAGATTCAAGATGTATATGGGGACATACAAGGACTGAAATGTGGTTTAAAAGTGTATCTGACCAAGAAAGAATCTGTTAAAATTTGCTGAACAGAACCCACACACATGTATGGGGAAACAGCAGTTCTAAAAAATGCTCTTAAAATGGATCAGCATTTTTCCATATCTTTATGGGTAGCTGACTTTTTTTTTCTTTGAATGTGCAGTATCTCTGAGCATTTCCAAGAATTATCATCCAGCTCTGGTGTGATATAAAATAAATGAAAAGCAGTGAGTTGAATGTTCCACAAACATATTTAATGAATATTTAAACTGTGAAAATTGCTAGGTTTTACTAAATTTAAAATCATAATCTTGATATGTAGTCTGATTTTCAGAAGGACAGTCACATTTTATACTTACAAGATATTGCTGCAATAATCCAAGCAAAAATTTGCACAAGTCTGCTATCCCAGGATTGATCCTTCTTCCAAAAACCAAAAGCAAAAGAAGGGCTCACCTGTTAATCAGGAGCTTGAAACTATTATTTTCTATTTCCATTTCTTCTTCTTTCAAACAGATTTCTTACTCTCCCTTGGATCCATCGGCAAAAGTAACTTGAGAAGTTTGCCCCCTTTCAGTCATTATGAATGACCACCACCAAAAATAAATGATCTACAGGTTACAGCTCATGCAAATGTAAAGCACATAGCCCTGCTAACCAGGGCCTCTCTTCAGCCCAAGTTCATCAAAGCCTCAACTCTGTTCAGAAAAAAATGCAGCAAATTCAGGACAAGACCTTACAAGTTCATTCAGTAATGCTTGCTGAAACCCAACAAGTTCTTTCTAAAGACAAATAGGCAGGTAAATATAACCTGGTCATTTCTCTACTAACATTCAAAACACATGGCCATATAGAACACAGGACTATGGCAATCCTGTTCATAGGACCTACAAAAATCTGAGTCTTTTGATTCATTTTACCCAACTGAAGGACTTCCCTTTGGATCGGAGAATTTTTCTGTGGACTGAGAATTTTAAGACTGACTCTCACTTTCTAGAAGGTTAACTTATGCATGAAAACTGCAAAGTTTACTTGCAGCAATTAGAACCCAATGCTCATATTCTGTCTCATATACTGTCTGTGCAATCCAGGAATCACAGATGTTGCTCCCTGCTTTCTTTTTCAACATGAATACCACTCTCTTGAAAAAGAAAGGTTGAAAACTCTTACTACAGTGAGTTGGGGTCAGAATAGTGAATTAGGTAGAAATAGTTATATTAAATCTATTTACAAAGTGACTATGCGTGGCTGACTAGGAAGAGCTGGCATTGGCCATTAGAAAGAATTCAAAGTGATTTTTACAAAAAAGCTTTGTGCATACTTCAAGATTTGCAAAAAATACTTTATTCTTTGTTTGCAGTATGTTTATACATTAAAAGCAGTGTTCACTTTGAAGTGGGACTATACCCCACTTCTGCATCAGCAGAAAATCCCTGTGCAGCCACTGTCCTACAATCAAAAACCCCTCTGCCAGTGCTACTCCTTTCATTCAGGGCATCTGCCTAAGGGATACCATCAAAAAAAAGACACCTGCCAATATTAGCTGTGACTCCATTACACAAATTATCTCAGCAAAAACTTTTTTATTTCTTAGGCTCACGAGGAATGACAGAGGAATAATTCTGCTAGAAAGGAAAATGAGCCAAGCATTTGCCAAGCATCCAAACATGCTTCAGTGAAGAATGGGACAGTTTTATGTCCTCAAAGAAGGGGTGGATTAGGTTGCTCTTATCCTTTTATCAACATTTCCACTGACCATTCTGCTACAGACCACGTCTCCTGCCACGTGTACCCCACAATGTAAATTCAGAGGCTTAACAGTAACTTGAAACAACTCACTGTGGTGTTAGCATAACGTTCCAAAAGCACAGTCTGGTAGAAAGAAGAGAGGAAATCCTGTTTTAGCTTTCTGCCACGTTTTCTCAGCTTCATATTTCATTATGGATAAGCGAGGTACAGTGAAAAAAAGAGACATAGAAAAGATGAAAACAGTTACTAAAATAATATTTATTTAAATCATCTTTATTAGCCTTAGTCATTATTATGTCAAGGAAGTTTTATTGTATCTATGGAATATAACATTTTCAAAATGTGCCTCAACTCACTATATAGTTATGTGGAGCAAAATCTCTTGCACGTGCCCTTTTTTACGTTAGCAGTTGGGGGCAAAAGAGATAGAAATGGTATTAACATCATTCAACCCATATAAAATAACAAAAAAGCACAAGCAGAACACAGGCGTTCTGAGTTTAAAAGCTATTCATTAATACAAAAGACAGCTGACCAAGGGGCATGTGTGAATGACTTGGGCTTCTATGGATGGGGATCACGCTAGGTCTCTGCAAATTTAACCTTCATTAGGTTTGCAGGACTTCTTTCTTATACTATCTGAACAGTTTTATAATTGTTTCATTGTAATTAGTTAGATTTAATGTTAAATATGTCTGGGTAGTGTATGTTTTTTTATCTTTCAGAGGAATACATTCAGCTCAAAGTCAATGCTGTGGATCCTTCAGCTGTACTGGTAATCTCCAGTGGATATTCTTCCCTCATTACACACTGTGAACTTCCATTAACATCAATACTGGTTTGGTGTATAGAATATACAATATAGATCTGTACTGCAACCCATAAAACACAATTTTGCTTCCTGTATTAAACTTCAGTTCTCTTATTGATTCTTTCTCTACCCATCTTCTTCAAGGACAAGTCTAAATTGCTTGCATAGTTCATTATAAAATTATACATTGAGAACTTAAAAAAAAATCAATGATGGAGATCTGTAGTGATTAATATGTCACTAACAAACAAACTTTCTCAATTTCCCCATGTGTAATTTGCTTGTTTTGTAAGAGAAACAAGAATAGCTTTACAAATATAGAAGTGAAATACAGTTCTTTTTTTCTGGGGAAGAGAACCTACAAATTTAAATCATTACACTGTAATTATACTCTGAACATTGGAAAGATTTGCAGTAAAAATATCAGGTTGAGATTAAGTCAATAAAATTAATCACTTGTGCCCCTGAAGGAGTAAAAGGGTTGAAAAGTGCTACAAAATTGAAAGTTACCATGAGCAAAGGGACTTGGGGAATTCATTTTAATTCACCACAGCCAAGTTCAAATACAAGCTGTTCTTTGTTATTCAACCTGAGGTATTATATTTCATACAGAGGCACTCATCTGACCAAGCCAGACTTGCATACTGTAGAGTTTTCTTTATCTGGTCATAGAAATTTCCTGTTTATATTATTTCTATATGTATAAAAAAAAAATATTATATATTTCCTGCTCATATTATTATTTCCTCTTATATATTAACAATGAACTGCATATGGATGGGAGGGTGTCAGAGTGGACGATAATCTGGTCACCAAAGTATATCTATCAGTGTATTAAGTGCCCCAAAGCTAGGACTTGAGAAATGGGCAGTAAATTTGACCTTAAGCCACTACTCTCCCCCTTACGTGGGCCTAACAGACATTTTACATTGTGAATTCTTTGCTTTTCCATCAGAGCAGACAGGTCTCCTGCAGTTGCCTGAGAGAAAGTTATGAATTGCAATAACCCCTTCTCTCTCATCTGTGTTTAATAATTGACTGTGCTGTCTAAAATAGTATTTCTCAACCCTCAAGGTACATTCTGTCCATGAGATACTGCAAACAGCAAATGCAGCCATCTCCTCTCCAGGGATCCATGTTATAATGATGGGCAGACACTTCTTAGAAATTATCTAAGAAATGAGGTGTGAATTTAAAGGGTTGCAAAGGGCTTAGGAAGGGCTACACAAAGGGCACATGTTCAACCACCTAAGAATTAATTTGTGACTCAAATAGAACTTGCTTGTGCTTTTGTATCAGAAGTGACCTGATCTGTTTGCTCCAAAAATCAAGATGTGTCTGTGCAGTGTGAAGCTGCACTATGTGTGAATTTTAATTTGGCTGCAGAGATTTAGGTTCTTCCTCTAGCCCTGAGAAAATGAAAACCAGTTAATGAGGTTAATAATCTTTTTGCTTCAGCATAGTATATTAGATACCTGATTTTACAGCTATGAAAGTGGTGACAGCTGTATTTGAAGACTTTGAAGTAATGGAGAGAATTGCTTAATACATGATACAAAGTAACACTTCCAAGCGAAACCAACCAAAGTTCAAAGTGTTTTTTTCAAGGTGTGCTTTGAAAAATACCAACTCAGGAACTATTTATGTTACCAGAAATAGTGAAGTAGAGGGGTGCATGAAAATATATGCTATTGCCCATTCATAAGCAAAATCAAAGACCACATCCAATATTTGCAGTGAAAACATTTCAGTGAGAACATGATCTATGATAGCACAGCTCCATGTTATTGGCATGATATAGCTTTCTCTTCAAAATACTTGCAAGAATTATTAGCAAGAAGCTTTTATTTATTTGTAAGATTTCCACGGAAGCTAATTCAGATAGACAGATTTTTAAAAAAAGATTTCCAGAAACATACATCAGCCATCTGCAGGCAAGTTTATTCCTGAAAAGACATTTACAAATTTACATCCAACATAAAGAGCTGCTGGGTAATTAAGCTGGAAAATGTGCATTTTTCAGACAGAAAATAAACATTTGTTAATGTTCAAGTACCAAAATTCAAAATCTGAAAACATAACTTTCTGTGTGCAACGTTGAGACCAAATTTCTGTTTGAAAAACAGATTGTATAAGTGTTCTTGACTATGTGGATTTTTTTTCTTCTTCTAAATATGGAAGGTGCTGATCTTCCACATGATTTGAAAGGTTACTTTCACTCAAATCTTCCTCTTATTCTTACCCCACATACAAAATCTTTTTAATGAGCTGTATCCTTTTTCAGATAAATGGCTACTTCAAATTAAAGTGAATTTTACTTTACTAGCCTTGAGGAAGGACTTCAGGAGTAAATATGATTCCTGCAGTTATTCTTATCACCTAAAGATGAAGGTGGAAATTGAACTTTATTTTAGCCTACCAGTTTTCAGGTGGAGAGCACTGAAAAGTAGTATAGCTTTGATTCAGTTACTCTATGCTAAAAATAGAGTTTTCTTTCCAGGCCCCCATTTTCAGTGCTCTCCTCAACTATCACCTTTGGCCTGAAATATTTTACCCTTGTTTCTATCTCCAGTGATGTCTCCCATCTTTTATACTCTTCCTGTTTGAAGAATACCCAGCTATTCCATTAGACATACAAGATCTAAAATAGTGTAAGGATATTTATTTAGCTGAAGATCTGTTAAGATATATTTGGAGTATGTTATGCAGAAATTATTTGTCTTTAAAACATCAGATGTAGCATCTGTGCAGCTCCTTGTAAGGAAAAAGATATAATTTTTTTTCTGACAAAATGCTGTGAAAGAAAAGGATTAGATAGTTACAAGACATGCTGTTTCTATGGTATATAAAGTCTTGGTCCAGCAGCAAGTCAGAAGATGACTTTCTACACCTAGGCAAAACCTCACTACCATTATTAGTATGACATTGCATTGATGTGTCTACAATCATCAGTCTTATAACTACACAGGCCCATGTACTCTTCTAGGAATCTAAAATGAGTGACCAAGGAGGAATGTGATATGAGGATGTTGTAGTCTGTCTGGACTAAAACTTTATCTCCTATGCACAGGAAAAATGAGATGTGACAAGTATGCTTGGCTTGCTAAAGCAAAGGATAGGTAATACAGTTCTTTTTAATATGTTTTTCTTTGAAATAATACCTCTAGATTGCTGCTGTGCTCACAGCCATGAATGCTTAAAAGAATAAAACCATTAACATTTTTTTAACAGTAGAATTTAGGTGTGGTTCCCCAACCTGTTCATGGGATAAAAATGTGTTTGGAAGGAATTAGCTAAATGTTTCTGAGTTGTACTGTACTACTCCCTAAAATCTGTAACAGCATTAGCAGCTAGTCCTGATTATTCCACTCTTAACAGTATTAACTTTCACCCACACTAATACTTGTATCATTGTATTATTTATTTAGTTTTACTTCACGAATTGTTTTAGAGAAAGAATTGGGGGCAGGGCATATGTCCATTAGTGTCTGTTACACACCATGATTTAGATGCACCCTTTGGCTATACAATTTCCTATACTGCTGAGTACCAGAATCCAGGAAGATAAATCATAGAATCATAGAACCACCAGGTTGGAAGAGACCCACCAGATCATCAAGTCCAACCATTCCCACCAATCTCTAAACCATGCCCCTCAGTATCTCATCCACCGGCACCTTAAATACCTCCAGGGAAGGTGAGTCAACCACCTCCCTTGGCAGCCTGTTCCAGTGCCTAATGCCTTTCTGTGAAGAATTTTTCCTTATGTGGAGTCTGAACCTCCCCTGGTGGAGCTTGAAGCCATTCCCTCTTGTCCTGTTCCTTGTCACTTGGGAGAAGAGACCAGCTCCCTCCTCTCCAGGAATCAGAGTAAACATCTTGATACTCTTGACACTCTTGACCACTCTCTTATATATTTACCCTAAATAGTCAAAATTGTTCACCATCAGCAGGAGAAGCCTGTGCTTGCTAGGTCTGGTTTTATGTGGTACAGATATTATTATAGTCTTAGCATTAGCTGCATTTTCATAGTACTCATCACAGCCTCAGCTGAGGGTCAGGACCCCCTGTGCTAGATACTGTACAAATATAGAGTAAAATCTCTTTCCCAAAAGATTTAGTAAGGCAAAAAATGGAACAGACACATTTTGGCAGAAAGAGAGGGGCACAGAGACACCTAAACAGTAAGAGGCTATGTGTTCACTATATAGAGGACAAAAGCAACTCTTGCATGTCATAGAATCATAAAATCACCAGGTTGGAAGAGACCTCTTGGATCATCGAGTCCAACCATTCCTATCTGCCAGTAAACCATGTTCCTGAGCACCTCGTCTACTTGTGTTTTAAACACCTCCAGGGAAGGTGAGTCAACCACCTCCCTGGGCAGCCTGTTCCAGTGCCCAGTGACCCTTTCTGTGAAATTTTTTTTTCCCAATATTCAGTCTGAACCTCCCTTGGCACAGCNGGATTCAAGGAGCAGTCTCACCAGTGCCGAGTACAGAGGGAGGATAACCTCCCTGGACCTGCTGGTCACACCGTTTCTGATACAAGCCAAGATGCCATTGGCCTTCTTGGCCACCTGGGCACACTGCTGGTTCACGTTCAGTCAGCTGTCAACCAACACCCCCAGGTCTTTCTCCTTCAGGCAGCTTTCCTGTCACTCTCCTCCTAGTCTGTAGCACTGCACAGGATTGTTTGGCCCCCAAGTGCAGGACCCGACATTTAGCCTTGTTAAACCTCATCCCACCAGTCTCAGCTCAGCGGTCCAGCCTGTTCAGATCCCTTTGGAGAGCCTCCCAAAGGGCGTCGCTTAACTTCTCCTGCAACATATTCAGAGAGATGTAAAATAACTCTGATGTTGCTTTTGATATGCACTGTCGATTGAATTAGCACTCTTTGCCTCCGGTTAGCAAAAGACAGCTCTCTGCACCATGTGAACCATAAGCTATGAATGTCTGTTTGGAAAAGAACGGTAACTGCTGCAATAACAGGTGGAATCCACCCCCCTGTCCTAAACCACATATGCTGTGACACAAAGGCTTCCTGCAATAGAAACACACCTTGAGAGGTCCAAGAACATTCATACATAGTCCTACCATATGACAGATCTGCAAATAAAAATGATGGAGGCACTCCCACCCAGAGCCTGAAGGAACGTGTCCTACATGTCAGTTGTGGTAGTCCATCCCAGCCTCCAGTCCCCACTTCATTCTCCTCTAAAACCAGTTTATTTTTGTGTGAGCATTAAACTCTCACAAAGACACATACCTCTTCTTGCACATTAAATGATATTCCTTATGACAGGCAGGGTAACTTTCAACTTGTATGTCTAAAGATTTTCATGAGTGCTCAGAAACACAATTATGTGCAGAAAAGCCAGTTTCTAGGTGCACAACGTCCACATAAAATCTTGAATATCTAGCCCTCAAGCATCTAGATCCTCATCATAAACCACAGCAAAGTCAAGCTAAGAATAGTCCCCTGATGTTCTAGTATTCCTCCTAACTGATCGCTGAAAAAGGTTTTTCGGAGTCAGCTTGTGAAAAGGACTAAAGTCTCTACAGCTTACTTCCTTGTTAAACAAGTTTTAAAGTGCTACTACCTCCTGAATACATGCAAAATGAGGCAAAACTTTCCACATCTTGAAGGCTGATTTAAAAAAAAAATAGAAATTTCTCTCTGAACTATGAAAAAGGAAACGAGAGGGGGGGGAAAGGATAAGAGAAAGGAAAAGAAAAAAGGAAAAACAGGGGGGAAAAGAAAATAACCTCACATTTTAAGCTTTAAATTTTGCATAAGCTTATTTAAACCAGACTTTGGAAACTTTGCTTTAGTTTCAGACTGTAAAGCAACAATTTGCAATGCTGAAGGTATTTCCTTTTGGAGTGCTAATCCAGAATCCCCCCTCCCCTTTTTTTTTTTTTATTATATTTTTTTAGTTCACCTAAACTTCCTTCTAAAACTTCTAGCTTCCTGTTAGCATCTTCTTTCCTATGCATTTACACATCATGTCTGGAGCAGAGCAAAATAAGAACCACATTTCACATAAACAGTTAGATGCTTTGCATATAGATGATGCTTACCTGGACCAACTATAAAGGAATAAAACAAGGAAACAGTAGGTTGAAGACTCAGTGTTTTAGTAAGAGAGCGAGAACACAAGTAATTAATCATTAATATAGAAAAAAAGTGGACAGCTACAGGAGGAGGAAAGTGGTTACTACAAAAAAGGAAAATATTTTGTTAAGTTTCAATCTGAGGTGAGCCTCACCCAACCACAGTTTGTGTCTTGTTTAAAATACACATCCAGGGCCATGTTCTACCCTGATGGAACCAGCATCAAACCCTAAGCACCTATTTTCCATAGATAAAAGTAAGAAGAGAATTTGTCCTTGCATTAGGTTTCCATAGGTTTGCTGAATTCATCGTTTACATTTCAATTGTTCAAAATTAAAGACAATATAACTCAGACAGGATTTTGATCTTGATTGCATCCAGTAAAATGCAGAGTAACTCTATCAAAACAAACTCTGATAAATTATCTTGTTAAGTAAACTTCAGTAGAGTTATATGGATTTATTTACAGTGTGACTCAAATTAAAAGCTATCTCAGTCAAAAGCAGTATCAGAGTGCTTGCTTTCCTCAGTGTGGTACTTCAGTGTCAGGCGACCACACAACAGCTCCTCAGATTCCTTCCAACTCTGGGATCCAACATCAGATATGTATGTTTAGACTGCAAATAAATTGTGTTTGGCAGATGTGGTCCTGGATGGGGAGGGAGGCTGTCCAGATACAGGAGCAGTTGCTGTTGGGGGAGACCCCATCCTCCAAGTCCTGCAGGTAGGCAGCAGCTTCCCAGAAGCAGCCTCACAGCACTGCCTCTTCCCTATGTGGTCCCAAGCAACATGTTCCCTCTAAAAGAAGAGCAATCCTGTAAAAGCAAACACAAGCTCTTAATTGATAAAAGCATTCAAAGGTAATTATGTCAATAATTCTCATTACAATAAAACATTTCCTAAAAGAAACAGAGGTTGAGAAATAATGTGTCTCCATAGTAAAATATTTAGCATTTTCTTAGCATTTTGTGGAATATGATAGTTCATAACTGTTGAGTTTTCCATGGTGATCACCATGGCAATGCACTATAAATTCAGTGGATAGTCTCTGTGAAATGTGTTTTCCTCCTAAAAAGAAAAGAAAACCAAACATTGAACAAGGTAACGGTTAACACATATTCTTTTTTTTCTAGCAGTCACATCCAGGCCAAAAAAATGAGAGGCAATTGAAAACCAGAAGGTTCTGAGAAGGGCAATCCCAGTACATTACATAAACATATACAGCAACTTTTTCAGTATTTCTTATAACGATGCATTAAAAAATAGTTGCTTTCTGAAAAGCTTTTGCAGTAGCAACCTAATTAGTGAATATCCTACTGTTGATTAAATTACTAAATGAAATGCCGCTTCATAGATAAACCAAATTGCTAATAATAGTACTATGTAGTTATAGTCATACTTTTCATTTTCATTCACAGAGACAGACTTGCTACTTTGAGATTATTTACTACAAATGGAAAAAAAAGACAAAGTGATTAAGGCTTTTTCTTGTTTCAGACTGCAAAGAGATACAGATTTGGCCTCCATTTTGCCAGGTCTGGGAAGAGTGGGGGCTGGGAGACAGGACAGGAGGTCAAAGCACAGTGAACTTTAGTTAGTCTTTTATCTCCTTCTGTTTCATCCATTATCTTCATCACCACAAGTGAAATTGTCTTTTAAGGATAATTAGGAAGCAGTTATGTTTAAAGGAGCCCTGTGGCTGTCCTAAAACAGATGGTTGGAAGGAGAATGATAGAAAATAGCCTCTTTTTTTTTTTCTCCTACATGGAAGCACATGGGACTTAAATAAAAATATACAAAATTAAAACCAGATAAATTTTGAGATTTGCTGGTTCCTAGTTCTGTCTGAAATCCTGTATTCCTCATCCAGACACAGAGGTACTTCAGAGCTTCATTTAAACTAAAACCTCTAATGGGAATCTCCACTACATAACAGCATAGATCCTTAGACTACAAATTGTGAGGTAAAAATCACTGAAATTCAGAAATTATCAACCTTCCAATTCACTGTCAATATTGTAACATAGACTGAAAAAATGTTTGGAGGTAAATTGAAGCTAAATTATAATAAGTCTTTCTTGAATTTTCCCAGTAAAAAAAAAGATAAATATAACTTTTTTGGGGGAAAACACTTTGTTCAACTTTTTTTTTATTTCAGCATTCTTCCCAATCTTAAAAAAAAAAGCTTCAAGATGACAAAAAGATACATGTCATGCAGTCTGCACCTTACTGATGCTAATCTAATCCATCAACAACCCACAAAATCTGTACCTTGACAAAAGGAAGCAGATGTACTCTTAATCCTCCTAAACTGAAATATGGGATGGGTATCCTCAATCATCCAGAATGGTTTCTCTGGTGCCCTTATGTCTCTTAGTAAAGGTTGAACAGAGTATTCATCATGGAATCAGACCTTCACTTGGGATTTGTGTATGTTTTAGTCCTTTGATCATCTGTCTCATATTTTACCTTAACTGAACCTTCGTGGACTTTTGAAGATAGTAATTGCTTTCCATTTTTCAACAGAGAGAGCTACTGGCATGAGCAATCCTCCCACTTTGCAAGCACTTGTCTTGAAATGTAGGAAGGCACTTGCCCAGCCTGAGAGGCAAAAATACAGTACATGCCAGATTTAAGCTTTTTTCAAAGAACAGTTGTTAAATTTTTGCTACTTCTTGTTGATTGAAGGCTTGTTTAATCACTCATTGTTTAGATCCAAGAAAGGTGAAAAAATACCTTTAATGCAGTATTTATGTTGACTTGTTTATGACCAAGGAAGAATGTCTTGTGTAACAATGAGGGTGTGCAGAGGACAGTCACTAAGCTCTACCTGGCCCTCTTTCCAGAACAGTGTATATAACAGACTATGGCAATATCAGCCCATTTTTGTGACAGGAAAGCTGCCTTTACCAGTTTTCAGTGAAATTAGTTCCCTGATTCATCAGCATGTAGAGGAGAAAGAGCCAAGCTTTGTTAATGAATCTAGATGTTGCACCCAAATGTCTGAAACACTAAATGAAAATACACCTTGTATTTAAACACAACATATACAACGGACTTGATTCCCTTAGAAGCATGGAACCTGGGCATTTTTTAGGAAGCCCAAGAGAACAGGTCAATGCAGTCAGCACAGAACCACCTTATTATGGAGGAAGTACAAGCTGGGGCCAAATCTACAATTCTAGTTCTTCTGTTATCAATTTTCTCCCTTTATCATTGTCTGTTATGTGCATTCATAAAATCATAGAATCA
>WAAB01003997.1:57200-89061 GCA_013389865.1 Piaya cayana | reverse complement strand
TTATGAGTCATCCCACCACATTTTAGGATTACAAATTAGGAGTTAAGTTCCTATTTCTCCTCTTGTAATTACAGAGGGATGTAGGTCCTCTTAAAGATGATTCCTGTCTTGAGTGGTCTGACTGTGTCCCAGAAAGTAGTAATTACTTTCCATTGATCTTAAGAACATCCCAAATTACGTGGCTTTAAATTACTTGACTGAATTTCAGCACCTAAAGATTCTAAAATGGATTTGTCTATATTTTTCATTCATGGATCTGAAAAATAATAAAATATTTTCTGTGCTGTTTCAGTTGAAAGTACTACCTACAGTTGGACTACTCACACCTGCCAACCCCAGCTGAATCCAGGATTGCATGGTGCTATGGACCATTCAATCATATGGTCATTAGTTCATCTCCTTCATCATTATTTAAAGAGTGCCATAAGCAGAAACTGAAGTAAGAACTAGGAAGGGGAAATATCCTGCTTGAATCCAAAGAGTAAATCTCTTTACTACTGTTCCAGTTCCCTTAATGTTTTAGGTACTTGCTGGAGCAAATATTCATGCAGCCATACCTGTTTAAGCAGTTAAAAAAACACTCTGGGAGTAGAAATTCTTCTCTTATTCAGCCTTAAGATTCTTTACACACACTGTTTGATTTAAAATTTAAAGTTGCCATTTTTGTATTCAGGATAAGAAAATCTAAAGAAATAATTTTACAGTTGTGTGTTTGCAAAACTAATATAACCCTTTTTAACATATACATCAAACCAGATTTTTTTTTCACAGGGTTACTGTAAAAGTTACTTTGAAACCCTTCTATCACATGGGATGGTATCTTCATTTGGTAGGTTCTCTTAGTTTGTTTTTGTAATTAAGCTTATTCAGGGCCAGTAATAACCAGATCAGCTTAAAGAAGGATACTGATTTCAGTCACAATTCTCTAAAAGTAATTTGCCACCATAATAAAATAGAATAATCTGCAACTTCTCCTCTTCTTATTACAGTTTTCATTTTCACCTCAGAGTATTTGAGAAGTTGATCTCAGACTCCCTAAGTATTGCTTGCAGATAAAGTACACAAATAAAGATGACCCTGTGTTAGAGCTCTTAGAAGAATAGATAAAGGATGTGAGAAAGTGAGACTTATTGTAGAACTGGGGAATTGAAACACGGAGAAATCCCATCAAGACAGACATACAACCTTCACTTGAGGCACATGAATAATAGAATCACTAACTTTGTCCAAATAATAGCAGGGTCATGGGGAGGTATCTCCAACTGAGTGCAGTTCTGAAGAGAACAATTTTTTATTGAGGTGAGCATAATTAGGAGTGAATAAATGAATAACTGAACTGAATGTCTGGAAAAAACCTTTAACAATGCTTGCTCTGTGGGGACATGGAATATTTACCTCAGGGGACTGACAGAAGATCTGGTACTTGAAATGTTCAAAACCAGGCTGGATGAAGAATTGAAAAGTTTACAGCCTGCCCCAGAAAGAAGTGCTCTGTAAATATCTTTAATGTAGGGCTTACATTCTTCCAATACCAGAACACTGTGATTTATTACAAGTAAGCATTCAAATTTCTATTAGAACTAGAATGACTACTTAAGAGTCTGGATTGTCATCAGTGTATGGGGATTTATAGACCTGATTTCAAATAAAGTTAATGCATGTTGCCTCTCTGTAAACTTCTCTTGTTATGTGAGACTAAACCTCATAGAATAAATTAAAAAAGAGTGAGATTGTTTACCTAATAGATCTGAAGAACTTCTCTGGCACACATACCAATATTTAAGCTGCATCTAATTTACCTGATAAAGAGTAACAACTCCTTTGGTGCTGTTAAGGCCTGTAGGAGAAATAATTATAAAGGTACTCATATTTACTTAAGGAAAAGTGCGTATTATTTAACTAATACTTCGTTGTTCAGGTACAAGAACCACTGACAAATGCCTAAGGCTGAGATTTTTTCTTTTATATGGATGGGTAGAACCTGTTAAAGAGAAATCGTGCATGTGCATCCAAAGCCAGAAGTATTTAAACACACCTGGAAAAACCTCAAAATTTTGAGTAAGAAAGAAATCTACATTTTATGGCCTGAGGAGCATATTTCTTGCTAAGTGGAGTTTTCAGATCTGTAGCTTGGGATTTAGTTGTCTACAGCTATCCTGAGTTTTATTTTAAATTTCATGTTTTCAGTAATTGTGGATCCTCACTGTTACAAGTCACTTGGAATGCATCCTTCTGGTCCATGCATTTGTTAAATCAAACCTACTGAAGACTAGAGTCCTGACTCAGAACCCTGAGTTTATGCTTGAACCACACAAGGGTCATGTAAAATAACATTCTTCAAACATCTTATTCTCTCTGAAGTCAAGGAACGTGGTTGATGAAAACAGTCCTTGCTACAGTCTCACCTCACCCAGGACTGGGAAACATTGCTAAATCCCACAGCCTTACTTACCACACCCCTTGCAAATAAAAACCAATAGCAACAGGCTGTAGATGACATCCTTTCCTCTTAAATACAGCTTTTTCTGCTTTCTCTACTGTGACAAGTGACATTCTCTGGCACCTAGATGACTTTCTTAGCAAGCATATAGAGAGGCATAACTGAGAAGTATAAAGAATTATCTCAAGTTAATACAAGAATTTTAAAATTAACTAGATAGATGCGTGCACACTCTCATTTTGACACAAAGTTCATCCTTCAAAAAGCTAAGCTGTTTGACTGGATGTCACTGTATTTCTGACAGTCTTCATGCAAGAGTTTTAATAGGCTGCAATAAGAAATATTTTTATTTTATTTTATTATTATATATCTTTAATTTTCCATGTTGTAAGCAGACACAGGATAGCCTTGTTTGTTCTCAGGATAGCTTTGTTTTAAGAAGCTACAAGAATTTTCATACTAGAAGACTGCTAATATATTATTTCTCACATCAGTGTCACATGCCACCCTGTTTATTATGGCACAAGACTAACAGGACAAAAGCTAATAATTTTATTGATATATTATAAGTCTTTTACACTCTCTCCAGTTCTGACTGGAAGAAAATATATTTTATTGTTATAGAAATAGTACTACAGACAAATACCAGTTAGCTTTCACAGCTCTGTTTTCAATAGAGGAAACAATGAGGAGGAAACATTCCTGTAGGTACCTTTCTGGGCACTCTCAAATGCCTGTTGATGTCCCTGGGAGCAGGACCTCAAAGGTAGATGCCTTCTTTTCTCTCATGTTCAGGAGAAAATCTAAGATTCACACTTGGTGGCAGTGTTCGGCAGAAAATATAGAGCCCACAAGCTGCATCCATGAATCAAAAGGAGATCTGGGTCCATGTTTATTAAGATGAAAGATTCAGTTTGAATTTGTGCATCATCCCTGTGTGCAATAATCAAAGCTTTGTCAAAGTCTGCAGAAGTAATTTAAATGGCCATTAAAACAGAGAGAGAGAGAAGCTTTTGAGCCAGCCACCACTGCCATAATAAATTCTTGCTTTGTGCAACTTTCGCATCCAGATCATCAGAGCACATAAACAAACAAACGTGGGGGAGGTTTGCTGAGTCCCTACTGCTGCTGTAGCTGTTGCTGCTGCCAAGCAGGCCTTGTGATACCACTGTCTTGTTGCTATCTGTGTTTGCCATGTTTATCTTGTACAGAGCAGAGGCAATGGTGCATTGCAGAGAGCAAAGTTCTTGTAAAGGAGATTGTAGATAACCAGATGTCATTGGTAGTAGGGCTGTTAAGCAACAATATGTATGCGTGTGCACTTGTGTGTGTGTTCTGTGTGAAGAATAGATATAAAAAGTACAGTGCAGGTATAATTTTTCTCTTCTTCAGGTTTGGATTCTATTATCACACGTGTTTTACATAAATCAGATATAAAGTTGAGATTTTAACAAATACTCACTTGAGCTAAGGGGATTTGGATATGTTCCAGGTTGGAATGTAACCAGCTGAAGACCCTGACAAGGCTAATCAACCCTAAGGAATGGATACCTTTGCATGTCAACATCTGTTTCTCTGTAATGTCCATAATTTACACCTAAAACTTGAGTTTTGCTTTATGCCCGTTTCTAATATCAGAGGCTGTTTGTATCTGTTACCATCTAATCTGCTCTAATAGCTGCCTCCTTATCAAGATTTGACTCTGAACTCCAGTACTAGGGTGAGGCTCGCTCACTTTTAGCAGTCTAGGACTGTTTAATGAAATAAGTTATTAGCTGTTTTATTCAAGGGAAGCAGCCTGTAATGGTTACAGGACTGCTTTTATCCTCTTTTTAGTTCTCTATTTATAAGCATCCAGGCTTTCAGCCTGCCAGTAACACTGCTTATAAAGTTGCATGTATAGGAAATATTTTAAATTGAGATGAAGCAATTTCACTATACCCAAAAATACTATAAAACTAGCACAGAGGTTTCTACTTCCAGAAGATGGATAGATGTGATATGTTCTTGGAAAGTTACCACTCTAGTTTTCCCACCTCATAACAGTTTTTGAGAAAAATTGAAGCACTGGAAATGTTCATGAAAATAAGCTGGAAGAAAATAGGTTGACTCAATTAACATAATTTGTTTCAGTAATTTAAGATGAGATTGGTTGCAGTTTTGGCCTTATTTTTTTTTAACATAATAAATCCCAGTTTTCAAATAGGAAAGTTATCTTGCCACTTTGATAATGTTGTATATATGTATAACTTTCTGAATATATGTGTCTAAAGGCAGGTGTATAATGTTCTGAAACGCTTTCTTCTCTGTATTATTTAATGCAATGATCAAACAGGGAAAAAAAAAAAAAGAAAAATAGAGAATGGTATTCATTCAAACCTGGAGCAGATATTTTTTGATTTTCTGGTTTTCCAGACTGGAAAATTGACCACTGACAACCATGATCCAGAATAAGAAAATTCTATTTGGAGGTGAATGGTCTAAGCTCCCTTACATCATGAATGAAGAAAAACTACCTACCTTTACAGAGAGGTTCCCCGCTGATACTGGCCTGCATGTGAACAGCCAAGCAGCTTGCATTTCTCCACTCAGAGTAAGAGTGAGATTAATCCATGGTGGCATTGCAGACACAGGAGCATCCAGCTGGCAAATCTATCAGCTCTAAAACTAGAAAAAATGTCTGGAGAAAGCCCAGTAGTGTGTTATCGGTTTTGTCCAAAGCCACCTGTTAAAAATAAAACATTTATGAGAATTTGACAGCTAACAGGGAAATTGTTCACAGGACAGTAGTGGCTCTGTATATCCTTACAAAGAAGCAAATAAATGCCCCTAGGATAAGCAATCTTATGGTTTAAGAATTCACTGTGCATCAAGTGATCTGGAGTAAATGTCTGATTGCTTAATCTTAGTTTATGCAAAATATGAAGTAATTTTGCATAGCTTAATGCATCATCAAAGATGATTAAGACAAGTTGTACTGCTTCATACTTGCCAAGTGCATGCAGAGACAGTTACTGACAAAGCATTTGCTGTGACTACCCAATTTAATCATGATTAAATAACTTATCCCTAGAAACCTTTGAATATCTCTAAGAAACAATTACAATGATATTTGGGCATTTAGAGATGAAGATAAGGTCTTTAAAAGCACTTTTTCTAATGCAAAATCACTATCCTGATCTCTTGTCCAGATGACAGCTAGATATCCGGTGAGTCAATTTATGGACAGAAAACAACATTCCTGAGTACTAGGCAGTATGACCATCTTGGATTCCCTTTGAGAAGAGAATCTGGGGATACCCAGTGCATTATAAACCTATGATAATCAACTCTGTTCTTGTGGAATCCGGTGCACAGTCTAATTGAGAGAAAACCAGCATGGAACTTGAATAAATATACCTTGATAGACTGTAACTGCGTACATTTTCATTTAAAAAAAAGTTAGTCCTAAATCTTAAACTTTCTGAAAATCTGTAAAGAAAAGGGAAGATCTCAAGGTGATTCAGGGAGCATACATTATGTGGATTCTCAAAAGTTTTAATAAGTCCTTTTTTTGAAAACTATTCAGAACCATGTTAAACCACAGCACAGGACTGCAGATTAGAATTCAGTAAATATTAATTAGAATAAATGCAATTATGCATACATCTATGAACAGACAGGGAAATTAGCAAGACAAAGTCAATTAAATGTAAATGTAAATTTAATTGAAATTCTAGATAGTAGTGATATTTTTGTGAGCTACTGAAGGATCCCAGAGCACTTTCAATTCCTGATTGACATCTCTTGCCCAACTAATGCAATGTAATGGATGTTTTTGTATGTGAGGTAGGAGTTTAGCATGCTCCACACCTTCTGCTGGTAGCAATGTCTTTTTCTGGTGCTATGATTCTCCCTAGATGAGCAACAGCATATATTTAGGACACTAAGTGTTAGGTTTATACTGGAGAAGTACATACAGATATTTTCCTGGATACTTTCTTATATTATTAATGAAACTTAGTTTAATGTTTTATTGAGCTGTTTTGAAACATGAACAGGTTTTTTTCAGATAGAAAAATGAAAAATTAAACTTGAAAAACATATATTTATTATTACTTTCTTTTTTTCAACAATGAAAAATGTTCTGTTTTTAAAGAAACACAGGTTTGTGAAAAATATTCTATATGGGGTGAAAAATAAACCTCTCCCGTTAAAAAAGTGTTTTACTCTATGTGGAATATTACCTCAAAAAAAGATTTAAAAAAGGCCAAAATAAACACAGACCAATATTCTAAAGATGACATTTAAAAATTACAAGACAAAAGATGCTCATTATATGCAAGTCACATGTATTTTTCCTCACCTAAATAAAAGAGTCCACTAAGCTGATAATTATATTTCAAAATATTTGTGATTTAGCAAATGTCTAATATTGGTGTCATAGTTTTCTCACATATTGCAACAGAAATAAGTAATATGGAGGACAGTGGAACTTTTCAGTGAATTTCAACATATTGTGGAGGTATGGCTGCCTAATGACAGATGGAATTCAACGGGGATACATGCAAGGTTATCTTTGTAGACAGAAGTACTCTAAACTTCTCATATGTTTCTCAAGCTGCAGGATTCTCTGAGGATCTAAAACATTTGGAAACTTGTAGAATGTTTGACTAAGATATCTGTTCATTATTTGGCAGCCATGGGAAAAGCAAATATGATTCTTTGTTGCATGAAAACAAAAAAGTTATAGAGTTTCTACAAAATATGATGGTATCATGTTGGGAATAGTTACCTTCATCTGGAACAGCTGTGATTCCAGGTTGATTGATTCCCAAGGCACTGCCTGAGTCTACCTGCATATCTGTGCTAATAAAGACTGTCCAAGAGTGAAGAGTGAGGATATTTTTACAGTAATAAAAACAATTTCATACTGCAAAAACCTAAGGAATATTCTGAAGAAGATTTCAAAGCTAATTGAATATTGTGTATCAACAAGATGCTATTTATTCACTCTGCTCTTTTAAGCCTCTTGCCCTGAAGTTACGAATGAGCAATAGAAAACCTAATTTATACAATGCATTTTACTGATTCAGGTTGTCTTCATGTCAAACATTATAAGCATACCTTTCAAAGGAAAGATAAATCAGTATTTTAACAATAATAAATAAGTGGAAACAAAATGACAATGTAAAATATGTGACTTCAAAACATATCCAACAGGTTCATATCAAAGTAGTAGAGTATGATGTGCTTTGTATTTTAAGGACTGAGTTGCAACCAAAAGTCAGGCAATGTGAGTACTCTTCTTGCAGGGACTCAAGCCCAAGCAGTAATTCTTTCCTCACTGTATGACAGTGCATAACAGACATGGTTGAATGAATTTGTCAGCTAAAACAATGGAATTATACTCTAGTAAGTGCAAAGAGAACTGGGGTCACAGTCTTTTGAGTTTGAGTTTTTTCTCCATATATACTCTCAAAGTAAAATTAAATGCTGAAGCACTACTCTGATATTATCAGAGAAGGCAAATATGTTTTTTGAATTGGATAAATGCTTTTTATTTTAGGGAGGATATTTATAGTAGCAGCTTATAATGAATATGAAAATTTTATCTTCCTTTAGCCATAAAAACCAATTAGATTACTGTAATATTAATGAATGATTTAATATAAAATAAGCTTTCTGGTAAGTGAATGTGAACGACAAGCTTGCTGTTTATGACTAGCTTGCTTAGGAAAAAAGGACAGCACAATATATTCTTATGTTGTCCTTTGTTCCCATAACTCATGATCGTAACCAAAGTTCAGTTAAAATTATCATTCCTGTGTTCAATGAGACATTTCCTTAAAAAATGGAATAGAATAATACATGTTTAATTTAATCAGAAAACAATTTAATATTTAAATATTTTACTGAGTTCTTTTTTTTGTCTGTCATTGAAGTAAATGACAAACTCTCTTTCAATTCAATAGAAAAAGAGCTGGAAAGGACTACCATACAATGGTATGATAGATCAGTACAAATGATGTTTCTAATTAAACTTGGTGACAAGGTCAAAAATACATTTTTTCCCTTTTCACATGCTTTTCTAAGTATGAATCCAGCATGAAAAATAATCATTTTCTTAACTCCCATTTGCCATTGAATAACCTCTGCCCCAAGTTAGCACTAGATTAACACTATAAGAAGCAATAATAATTTTGTAAGCTATAAAACCAATAGAGCTCTCTTCTCAGTCTTTTGTCTCATCCATGTTTAACACTGGTGTCCAAGAAAGTGTCAGAAAGTGTGAAATTATACGTAGTGCCACAAAACTATAAAAAACCCCTCAATAATAACGCAGTGTGAGCCAACGATCTTCACAAACAAATCAATATGATTTCAGATGAAATTCTTTATTCAGGGTCCACTTGTTGTTTATATAGGACAAGTAGGCCAAAACATCAGGTAAACATTGATTGGTTACTTCTGCCCTTGCAACAAGCCTTTTTTGACAACCCCCATCTCACATAACATTGTTGCTAGGTTACAAACTCCTGCCTCCATCTGCAAGTTACTTCATTAACATAACACAAAAACGTAACTTAAAACTTTTGTGGCTTTCCCAACTCCACCCTGCCAGGGCACTTAAAGGAACAATTAGCAACACAATAATGTGGGAATTTATAGCCTAAGTACCTATACGTGTAGAAACAACTTTAAGAACTCTTTGTATTCACTGAAATGATAGACAGTGTAGACATTGACATGAGAATACCATTTATTCTATCCCATAGGAAACATCGAATGCCATTGTAATAGTTGCACTGCCTACACTTGAATTCGATCCCCTTTGTGCAATAGTTTATGAATCTAGTATACAGAATTTACCTTCATCATGACACTTCAAGCAACACGGTTCATAATGAAGGTGTCTATGCTATTAAACGTCTTCTGCTGGCCTCTCTATTAGAGGCCACATGACTGGGACCTCACTTAGGCATGTACAACCGTGTCTACAATTGAGGCTACTGCTTACTGCATTTCCTCTTGTATTTATAAATGTTCTAATGTTCTAATGTTCATCCAGTAGTAAAAAAAGGTTTGGTAATAATGAAAAAAACAACCAGAGGGTAATTAAAGGAGTCAGTAACAGCCCCACTGTAGAATGTTTGGATAAAGGACCAGAATAAGACTGAAGTGGCTTATTTCAAACTTCTGGCTTTTTTCAGAATGTGGAATTAACAGCTATAGCTTCAATCTTTCTTGTTTTGTGACACACACCTTGTTTGTGAGGCACAGAATTTAACCTGTTCCACAGCTTCTCCCTAGCTTGGGTCTTATTTCCATGTTAAGTCATTTGAAGAGAAAGTCACTTTATAATCCAAAGGGAAAGAGAAATCAAACTTCAAAGCAGCCTTTTGACTCAATGTGCTGATGAAATATATCAAGTTAGGGCATGCTGCTGGAAGAATGACAAGTTGCAAGGAGGACTCTGCTGTGAAAATACCCTTAGGTGGGCTGCCAAATTTCACCCTTTAATTGCACTGTCAGTCTAGTAAAACTTCACTAAAAGAAGAGGTATGTTTTGGTCCATAGAGCATTCAGTCTCTTCCAATATTTCAAGTTGATTTCTAGATACTGTGGAGATATTTTCAGCCTACTAAAGATATCTGCATGCTGGTGTCTTTCCATTTGCACTTTGAAAAGATGCTATATGAATAGGTAACAGCTTTCCAAGCTGAAAATGAGTGTGAACCATTCTAAAAGTTCATAGAGAATGCAATTTTTTTCATCCCATTCATGAGGTTTGCTAGTGTTAATGCATCACCTTGTTTATCATTCACTTGAAAAATTCCATTAAAGTAGCATGAAGAGTGGGACTGTAAAACTGTGCTATCCAGGAAATTCACAAGTACTGTAATTTCTTCCTCGACTCAACTTCATAAACTGATATTCCTTCAGGGTATGAAGTTCTGCCAAGAAGCTGTAAATAGGGCACATCTCTACCCATTATGTGATGTAAAACCAATATATATTAAATGAAGATACTAGATGATTGTTGTTATTAGATTTCCCTTAATATATATCACAGTATTATTAATATACTGATTCTATTTGATCTCTTGGATGAAGGAGATCAGTGCAGTGGAGAGGAGAACAAGTACTTTTCAGCATTCCCAGAAACTGCTCTTTCTGTTGTTCACATTGTGTAGGTGTCAAAAAGCAACAGTGGAAGTGTCCTGGCTTTGTCCTGCATGCAAGGAGGTACCCTGTTCTAAGTGGAACTTCATTCCTGATTCGGAGGTCTGCAAATTCCTGCTTACATTCCATGACACTTTTCTGGAGGTTAGTGGTTATGCAATCAGTGGAAGGAAGGGAGAGCATTCCTGAGCAAGGATTTCCAGATAACATTTTTTATGTTAGATGAAGGAAGTATAGAGGAAAAGTTGGCAGAGTCATAATAGGTCAGAACAGGACTATTCAAGGCCATACAAAATGGGGCATAAAACCCACTCCATGGACAATATTGTAGTATAATATCCAATTAGATCAGTGACTACATTTTCAAATACAATACAGCTGCAGTAGGATATATCTCACTTGGCTTACTCTGCTTCTGTTCAACTTAGTTCTTTTTAGGCATAAACAGAATTATATGATGTTATAGCCCCTAACCAACTGTGGTTTTCACTTGGTTTAATTTAGATGAAATGAAATAATTGAGGTTTCTAATAGCATTATTAAAAATACAAGAGTGATATGTATATGCACATAGTGAAACTGCTGAAACTTTCAAAGAGGACATATATTAGTGCCTTGAAATAACCAGTCAGGTTTCTCTCAGGTATAACTCCTAAACTCTTCAAGATTAAAATAATGGTAAAACAATATAGTATAGACTGGATATTTTTAGTATTAGTGTACACAGTGAATAAAATTAAAAAACTTAGAAACAAAGTCTAAGTAAAAGAGAAAATGTAAGTTAGAGGAAAGGTCTACCATAAAACCAGTAAAAAAAAGGTGCTGTTGGAAGTTCAGATTATTTTTGAAGCTATTCTGGTCATTTTTTTCACATATGGGAGATCATGGGTTAAATCAACAGAGAAGTAGGAATCTGCAATACAGCTGCTTACACAGGGGTTGCATCTCCTTATGTGAGAGGCTGAAATTTGCCCTTAAATTTGAAAAATTGGCTTAAAGCTAAATAAGATTCAGAATTAGTTATGCATTTTCAGAATGCTACAACTTCTGCATCAGAACAAGTTCAGTTGCTTCTGGAGGTGAGAATGTGGGAAGTAAATTAAAGCAATCTTTTGTCATAATACTAGTGTGCACATCTAGATTAATTGTTGGTACCAGCAGGGTTTTGCTGTGAGGATGCTCTCAGCAGGACTGCAATCCTAACCTATGACTTGCTATAAGGAAAAAAGCGTTCAGAAATGGGATGCAATTGCACAAAATGGGAAACATTCCTTGATACAGCTTAAATTAATGCTAATTAAAAAAAGAAATAGGTTGCAAGAGGGAGATGGCAGTGTTAATCAGCATAATGTAAGGCAGGGGACTGGAAACGCTCCACTAGGATCTGCGCCTGTATAGCTCAGTTTGTTTACAACAAACAAAATCTTCTCAGCTACTGTTACTGTAGCCATGGCAACAGTATTGAGGTTAAATCTATCAACAAAGAGAGCAAAACAAAGATAAGGCTGGTGTTTAATAAAGATGAGCCATGATAATTATACATCAGGCAACAGAAGACCGCAAAATGAATAGTCTGTGCCCACAAAGTATGTAACGTTTCCAATGTTGCAACAATAGAAATCAGATAAACTTGTGACACTTGTGTCATTATTTCCCAGAGGAAATGGACAAAAGGCACTGAACATACTCCCACTCCCTTTAAATATTACAGAGGAATGCAGACTCCTTGTCCACTTATTCCATACATAAAGCATGATGGCTTGGGTGCAACAGCAACATCTGAGGTTGTATCACAAAGCATAAGAGAAAAAAGCATTTCTGAGGATAACAAGCATGATATACCCAAATGGAAGAACTAATATATTAAAAAGAAACAGCTTTCTTACCACTTGGGACATATGTCAAATAGTATTGAGTTTTATCTATGTGTCTGTTCACTCTGTTCCAATCACTTCCTTATACATTTTGGTATTAGCATAAAACATCCATGTGGTCCATGTGAACATCCATGTGAAGAGGTTACATGTGATTCACATTTCTGGGAATGAGGTCAGCCTGTCCTCAGGATAAGAGGTTAAACAGTAGGAGCCTTCAGATGGTCTCTAGTCCCGCTTGGCCTCCAGAAAACTTCTAGGAAGAAAAGGAGTCCCTGTTAGTCTGTATAATACTTGACAGCCCCAAGCTGATGTTCAGATTGCAATATATGTACATACCTACTTATACTTAGAGATCTGAACTGCTTTTTCAGTAACTCTCAACCTGCTTCAGAAATTACAGTAAGGGAGTTGTTTAAGAGAGATAATTTAAGATAACTTTTAAACATAGAAATGTTAGAACTTCATTGAAAAATTAGTTGTCTAGACTATATCTCCTTTGTAGGTACAAAGAGACAGGGACTTCCAAAAACATGATTCATCACATTTAGAGACAGATGTTTAAGATGAGTCACTTTCTGAAGTTTTTCTACCGAACAGAGGGCAAAATAAAGTTATTAACTTAGAACTAATGAATATTTATTATGTGCCTAAGTTTAAGTGAGTTAAGTTTTGAGTTTATTCATGACATCTCTCACTGGCTCTATGATTTTGAACATTTTTGGAAATAGTTGGAGTTGTCACTTTGGATATTTTTTTCATATATTTGGGGGTTTTTAATCAGCAAAACTAGAGATGTATGACAACGTGGTGAGGGACCTTTTTCTGATCAAGTGACACAGTTTGACTTAATCCATACAGAATGTTTTCCTTTGTACCTGATCTGTGCTGCTTTGGGTCTATCTTATACATTGTGATCCTTAGATAGATTTATAATTTACATGATTTTTTTCAGTTTTTAAGTGCTTTACAATGTGAGGGATCAGATGATGAGACAGGTGTTATATAGTATGAAACATTTTATAGCTTGCCTTTTCATGTGGAATGAGGTCATCATTTGAAGGATAAAATTTCTTTAGTACTGTTGGAGTGTATATGATGAGTGCCAAACATACCTATGTCTCATCCATATTACTCTTTCTAAAAGATTCCTCAGTATTTATTCCAACCAACTGTCTGAAATAATATTAGGGTGCATGGTCCATAAAATTCTCAGTGTAAGCAATATCAATAACCAATGCAGAATTTCAAGAGAAATGTTGTTAAAGCAGCTACTGACATCAGTGACATAAAAATGTTTTGTCCATTTTAGGACTTCTGTCCTAAAAAATAATTTTTCCTGATGTCAAGACTGAACCTCCACTGGCAGATCTTAGGGTCATTCCGTTTTGTCCTGTCCCCTGTCACCTGGGAGAAGAGGCCAGCTCCCTCCTCTCCACAACCTCCCTTCAAGTAGTTGTAGACAGCAATGAGGTCCACCTTCAGCCTCTTCTAAAGAATAAACAACCCCATCTGTCTCAGCTGTTCCTCATAAGGCCTGTTCTCGAGCCCCTTCACCAGCCTTGTCGCTCTGCTCTGGACACTCTCCAGAGCCTCAACATCCTTCTTGTGGTGAGGGGCCCAGAACTGAACACAGTATTTGAGGTGCAAGCCTTTTTTAATAAAAAATACATTGCTCCTGCCAAGTGTATTACNGTCTCACCAGTGCCAAGTCCAGAGGGAGAATAACCTCCCTGGACCTGCTGGTCACTCCATTTCTGACCCAAGCCAAGATGCCATTGTCCTTCTTGGCCACCTGGGCACACTGCTGGCTCATGTTCAGTTGGCTGTCAACCAACACTCCCAGGTCCTTCTCCTCCAGGCAGCTTTCCAGAAGGACCTCTCCCAGTTGGTAGCTGTGCATAGGGTTGTTGTGCCCCAAGTGCAGGACGCGGCATTTGGTCTTGTTAAACTTCCTGTCATTGGACTCAGTCCAGTGGTCCAGCCTGTTCAGATCCCTTTGGATCAACACTTCCACACAGCTTAGTGTTGTCCGAAAACTTACATAGAATGCATTCAATCCTTTCATCAAGGTCATTGATGAAGACATTGAACAGGGCTGGACCCAGCACTGAGCCCTGGGGAATACCACTTGGAACTGGCCTCCAGCTGGATTTAACANTTTCCCTGGCACTGAGGTCAGGCTGATTGGCCTGTGGTTCCCTGGATCCTTCCTGTGACTTTTCTTGTAGATGGGCACAACATCAGCCAGCCTCCAGTCCAGTGGAACTTCCTCAGTCTTCCAAGACTGTTGGAAGATGATGGAAAGGGGTTTAGCCAGCACATCTGCCAGCTTCTTCAATACTCTTGAGTGGATCCCATCTGGCCCCATAGACTTGTGCATGTCTAGTTGGGCAAGCAAGGCTCTAACCACCTCTTTCTCATCTGTAGGTATGTGCCTAAGGAGGAAAACTAAGTACAACAATGTATATTTGTAGTGCAGCTACCTCATAGATACTGGAAGTAGAAGTAAATCTCAGTAACAAGGATTTAATTAGAAACCAGAAAAATAATCAGAGCATTAAACAAACTTCTTCAAATTATATGTTTATGTGCAGTGTCTCAGAGGGCTGTTAGACAGATAAAATGTTTTTGCCTTTGAAACCCAAATTGATGGTCTGAAACTAGTAAATATGAAATGCTTAGAGTGGCTCCAGGTGTAATTGTTGTATTCTTTGAGAGTTACATCCAAACTACAATTGTAAACTGTGTCCAGTAAATCCTCATCTGGAAATGTGAAGATACGTGTAATGATTCCTGCACTCTTGTCTTCCTGAGTATGTGAAATGCTGCAAGTCTCCAACAGAAAGACCAAAAAAAAATGGCACAATAATATGACAGAAAGTCCCAGTTGCAGAATTCATTTTGTTCTGGACACAGAGGATTTCCCACTGGAGGACTTCAGAGGCACATATTTCTCTCCATTAACTGGACAGAAGGAGTGGTTCTTCATTTGGCAGTAAAATTGAAGTCTGTTTTGTGTGTCTGAGCTTGGCAAGATAAATCCTGCCCCAATATTTAGCAAAGAACTTGTTTCTTTGGACTTTTTAACACCTTTTCTTTCAGCAAAAATGAAATAAACACAGGGGATTTTATTACTTATTTTATTGTGTGTTGGTTACTGTTGGGGCTATAAGATGGACATGAATTTCCTACTGATTCTGTTTTCCTGTAACTTGTATCTGACAGTTCCTATAGGGTGTTTCAAACAAGTGTCCAATCCAGAAGAGCTTGTAGATTATTTTCTTCTCTTTCACAAAATGTTATCTCTCAAGTATCTCAAATCATTTTGTTAAATGTTTTGGATTCTTTTCTCATAAAGAAAACAGTTGTTGATCTTTTACTGTGCACATTGTTCTCCTTCAGGTATTTTATGTTCAGCTTTTTGTAAAGCAGAGGTGTGTTTGAAAATCTGGGCAGCAAAATGCTCCACATACAGATATATTCCTTGAGATGATTTTGGTCCAGATTATTTCATTGCAGACTGAATTCCCCACTCCAGAGGCTGCATGAACTGCAGAGGCCTGATTCTGACAACACAACCAACCTTATCAAGAGCCAATGAACACATACTAATTGACTTCCATCCTCCTATGAGATGTCAAAGAGTTCTGAAATGGTATAAAATCAGCACCTGATCTCCCTTTTGTAGGGAAAAATATTTAAAAAAACACCTTACCTTACAGAAGTGTCAACTGGCTTGGATGTCTTCCTACCCAAGAAGGAATACCTTTTTACTAAGAATCATGTAACTCTGACATTTCCCCAGGAAAATTACAACTAAATCAAGTTTAAATTGGTACTTATATATATATGTATGTGATTGTTGTTAACTGGTTATAATTATCTAGAGCTAAGAAGCTAGTGCATTTATCAACAGCAATCCCTAGTTTGTTTTGTCACACACTTTTTACACTAATTCTGACTGGTGGCTAAATTGTACACTCACACCACATGATCCTTCAGTCATAATCCACCAACCAAGTCTGGGACTAGAAACAGATCCAGTTACAGCTAAATTGTCCTCTGAGCAGAGGTTAGGAAGCAAGGGTGTCAGTTGAACTTTGAACCTTCTGACTTGACAGAAGGGCACCCCTCAGCCACCTGTCAGAATTGTACCAATCTAATGTGACAGCAACTCATTTTCAAAACTATGAATTGAAGCAGCAAACAAGCAAAAGGAAAATCAAGTTCTTCTGAGACTGAGAAGACACACGTAGTTTAGAAACTGGCCTTGAACCTGGAACAGTTGATTCAATTGTTAACAGTGCTATAAAGTAAGTTGCTATCTTGGAAAGATCAATTTATCCCTGTATGCCAAAATATCATAAAGGCTAAAGTATGTTCTTCTTTTCAAGTTCATGTTAGCTGGGTTTTTTTCAGGCTTCTAAATTGAGAAAGTTATTAACTCTACCTACCAAATGTAATACTATATACCATAATTTCAATAAACACTATAATTAAGTCATTGTGGGCTAACAGGGGTTTGATAGACAGATAGATATATGTTTTATGGACTGAATCTAAACTGAAACCCTGCATGTTCTTTGTGTCATCATATGATGCCAACAGACCTATGCTGCATCCTCTTTATGCCAATACCTCAGAAAGTCTCCCCTGAAAAGGTTTGCAAGGTCGGAGTCCAGATCCTGGGCAGGATGGAGAAAAGCACCTCTGCAGCTACTGTCTGGGCCTGGAGATGCAGCTAGGCAAGGCAGTAACACAGATGTTATCAGTGTAAGTCATTGCTGTCTAAATGCTGCTGTAACTGCCTTCTGCCATGCATATTAAATCCCATCTTTCATGTCCTGTTGCCAGGAGGGTCCAGACCAAATAAGAGGGGAAGTGCAAGGATGCAGTTTACCCAAACTTTAAGAGGCTATGAATGACTTATAATGTATGTATGCCTATACAAACATCAATGCAGTTCTTAATCTGCAGGATGTAAGTATGAGATGAGGAGGTGAGAAAAAAGTGTGACATGTGAAATGCTCTGCTCCATTATTGTGGTGGTCCCCCTCAACTGACACAGTGTTTCAGAGGTGTTCAGGCTCAGAAATCTCCAAAATCTCATATAAAAGGTACAAATAATACTATATATTTTTCTGTTTACATGAACTAAGGCTTTAGAATTTTAGAGACTGTTGGGCTACAAATCTGATTTGAATATATCTCTGAACTAAAATGGCTAGTTAACAGATAAGACAGTAAATTCCTAGAAAACTTTCTGGAATCCTTTTCAGTCTGTGGCTACCTTCTGCCCTCCTGGTAGACCTTAGCTTGCCTCCAGTGATTTGGTGGCTGAGCTCAGAGAGACACCTCAAACTGCCCTACCAGATGGCTGGAAAAAAAAATTAATCTAAATGAGTAATGGAAAATATAGGCTGAAACCAAGGGTAAGTGAGATCTATTAGACTGTAGACTGATCTCTAGAGAAAAACGGTGGAAACTGTTGCATGAGTCATTTCAAAGTGGACCATAAAAAGTACTGGAAAATATACCCTGGGGGGTAATCTTGCATTGAATGAGGGATAATGCAAGTGATTTACTCAAACAAGTCTTTTCCATCTTTAATTTTGATCAATGTATAATCCCTAGCAAAACAGGCTTATTTCCTTAGTTTAATATGCCACAATCTGGAAGAGAATGTGACAGAAGTGTTTGGGGATGTGATCTTTCACACAGACCAGTCAATGCCAGAAATCAAGCTGCCAGCACACCATACCATTTTGTCACTGTCACTGATCTATACAGTAAGATAGATGAAAGATTTGGAATGCTGGGTCAAACTGACAGCGGTCTTTTCCTTTTTTCCCCCCTTATTAAGTGAAATTTCAGACTGCATAACCAACACAAAACCTCTGCAATAAATACAGAATATTCATTCCTATTACTTCAATTTCATGATACATCATTCCTCATAATTTCTCTGGCCCAGGGTCTGTTTGTTAATGTGATACTGTCTGCATTGTCTAAAAGAACATTAAAAGGTACATTGACTCATTGTTTTTGCCTTAAGTGAGGACATTCGCCACCCCCTGCATAAAAGATGGGAATCACCATCTGCGGATTTTGTGGAATGTATTTTTTTTTTTAAACAAACAAATCAGGCTAAATCACTGGAGAGCTGCATTATTCTAAACAATTTATGAGGCAGTCTGCCTCACTGTATTTCCCTGTAGAAGGGATTGGGCTGATTTTATAAATGATTTATCACTGTTTTCTTCTGTAGGCACCAATAGACTAGACAGAAAAATCAAAGTAAATTGAATACAAAGTAATCAGTTTTCTTTCCTTAGCATCAAACAACACACACACATATCCATGGGCATGCACTAAATATTGTTAAAATTCAGAAGTAACTATTTAGCATATGAAATAGAAGTTGTAAAAATATCATTATAAAAATATGTGAGGGACTAACATTAATTGTGAATATAAAAAGTAATATGCAAGGAAGCATTTACATCTGCTTGCGGAGAGAAACCACTTTTTTAACTCAGTAGCCCAAGACCTTATTAAGGCAAAGTGACTTTTCCTTTATTCTTGGAAATTTTTTTCTGGCTGTTGGAAGAATTGCAGCAGGTAGTAAATCCTGATTTAACTGGAAGTTATTATTTGTATTTTATTACAAACAAAAAAAAATCATTCAAAAGGGCAAAATGAGAGATAAGTCAGGCCAATCCAGACATATGCATTTTATATAATGTACATCTACCATTCAAAGGTCAAACAAATCAAGGAAGATTGTTTTTACCCAATACTGGTGTTGCCAGAGGTACCGAGGAAGGTGAGAAATCATGTGGGTATTAGTCCATGGGTTCTTATGCTATGTCCATGTTGCTAACTGTTTCTTTAAGTGCCCTGGCAGGGTGGAGTTGGGAAAGTCACAAAAGTTTTAAATGACGCTGTTGTGTTATGTTAATGAAGTAACTTGTAGATGGTGGGGGAGTTTTCGGGCTGGCAGCAGGAAGATGTGGGATAGGCAGTTTCCAGGAGGGGCTAGTTGCAAGGGCAGAAGTGACTAATCAATGTTTACCTGATGTTTTGGCCTGCTTGTCCTATATAAACAACAAGTGGTCCCTGAATAAAGGACTTCATCTGAAATCATATTTATTTGTTCATTAAGTTCGTTGGTCCCTGCCACGTTAGGTCCATTATGCTTTAGTGGATCTTAACATAGCCACTTTTTAGCTAGTTTAGGCACACATACAAAAGAAAGTATTGATTTACACTTAAAATTAAGACATTATTTGTTAATGTTGTTTACAAATCACAAATATTTAAATACTATTTTCCACCAAAGCTATCAGTTAAATTGTGTTTATACTTTCTTCTTCACATTATCTTTAAAATACATTACCAGAAGAACACAATCTAATGACAAACCAAATTTTTACCCCCCATTTGTAGATAATTGCAACTTTCTAATACACCATCATGACTATGTTGACTGATCAGAAACCTACCATTAAACACACCATTTTGTCTGTGCTCCCAGTGAGCAAGGAACCACAAACCCATTTTAATTTTACAGAGACAAATTAAGAGAGTCAAGCATCTTCATTATAGTGCAGCTGTTGTAAAAACGGAGATCGAAAACAGAAGTGAAAGTATCTTCAAATCACATCCATATTAGCATCTCACAACTGCAACTTGATTGTATTGTTAATTAATTCTCTAAATGCAGAATAAGCTGAAGAGACAATTTATAAAGCATACTTGTCATTTAATTAGTAAATTAACTTTTTATCTCAAATGTTCTGCTATTTAATTAGTAGGTACTGAAGGCCAAGATCACACCAGCTGGTGTCTGTAGAAAGAAAAAATTATTTCATTTATCTAGTCAACAACTTTTAGCAGAGTGGTCTGTAAGTTTTCTTCTGTCTGGTTATTTATGCTTTTCTATGATAAAGCAGAATGTGGAAATAAAATTTGAAAGATGAGCTAATATTGTAATTCACAAGATCAAGTTTGTAATTATTCATGTCTTCAATTTTACTTAGTTATACTCAACTTTTTTATTATCATATTACTCATAAGAAGTCAATTATATGTATAAGTGTTTCTTGGACCAGACCCTCTGTATAAATTAAGGAGATTTGGAAATTTCTCTCTGAGAAGAAACTTGTTACAAGATGCTCTGTACCAAGCACATATGGAAATGAAATGAAAATAGAAATGACTAGCTTGAGACACTGTACATTTTAGATGGTTATGCAGTTTTGTACAGACTTTAAATACAGGCAAGTAGCTAACTTTACAAGTTGACTACTTTAATCAAAGCATGAAGTGACCCAGCAATGCTAGATGCTAGATGAATGTCTTTTACATTCCAGAACTGGGAATAATTTTGTGGGTTTAGAGTTCTCAATCTTTACTTGAATTTATGCTTTTTCCTTCCAAAGAACTCAGTTTGTTTCAAACTTTTTTTTTAACATAAGCCTTCCAGGGATGGAGATGGTGTCAGCTTCCTCACAGTCCACAGAGCACTCTCCTAGGAAATGAGTAGTTTTCTCTGCAGACTGAAATGATGTAAATCCATATCTCTCCTTCAGCAATAGCTGTCTTAGTCACAAGGGGAAGAAGGTCTAGATACATCTAGGGAATGAGAAGTACTCCACAATTCTATCATTGAAGTTGTGTTAAAGTATAGTTTTTCAGACTTTCAGACTTGCTCAGAAGCTCATATATTTTATTTAAGTAACACTTCAGGGGTTTAAGTATTTCTGGATGCTGTTCTTAGTTGCTTTTCACTCCTGCAAAACAACGATGATAGCACTTCCTTATATCACTGGGTGTTTGAAGTGTTCTGGAGTGATGATAGATACATAGTACATCCACTTCCCCATGCATAATAGGTAAAACTTACTGAAAATCTTGTATTTTACATGTAAAGTATTTAAATTATAGTGCTTGTTCTTCTAACCCTTTTTACTTTTTGAAGCAAAAAATAACACTTTGGTCTAACTTTTTTGCCTAAGACCATTTAGTTGAGAGAAACTTGCAGATTTTGACTAGTTGACCTTAAAAACTGATTTCCCTAGCTCATTGCTTAAGTAAAAAAAGCCCATAGTTTATGTTAAAAAAAAATGTGCACACTATGAAAGGAATAAGTGATTCTAAATCACTCAAAAATATGAGAAGGAAAAGGTAAATTGTTTGGGAGAGACATACTGTCAACTTAGGCTAATTCATTGCTTCTTTTTCAATAACATGAAGAGGTTTCAGAGTATGATGCCATGGTTGTTGTGCTATTTTACAATAGATTACTTCCCTGATAGGAGAAGGATTGTGATGATCTATTCTTTAATAGATATTGACAGAGTCACGGGCTCCTTTTCATAAAAGTCAGAAATGCCCTAAGAGGAAAATCTTCACAGCTATAAGATATTCAAGTCAAACAAACAGAAAAAATAAATATTTGCAATCCTAAGGCAATCAGAGAAAATGAAAAATTGCATATCAGATTAATTGGCCCAATTCTAAACAGAGAAATTATACTCCTAAAATGTGCTGAAAGTCAATCTATATTAGTGTTTTAAATCTGATGGAGAATTGAGATTGGAAGTTTATTCATCCCTGCACATACAACACAGTCTGTTTTCAGAGAACATTCAGGGACTACTGCAGCTAATCCACTCTTGAGAAAGCAAGCAAATCAGAGGCAATCTGCCTTCTAGTTATCATGTAATTCTGCTTAGATGCACAACTCACATGATAGCTTCTGAGAGGCAAGTATTTATTCTAAATGGAAGCTGGAGGTATTGACCAGGGTCAAACCTGGGACAGGAATCTTCAGTGCTGTCTAGATACCCTACCTTTACATTATTCTGTTAGAAATATGGAATTAAATTTCTGAATGCATTGTGAGTATTATTTAAGTTACTCTACAGAGTAATATAGAGCAATTCTAGTCCAGGATTTTGGTCAGCTGTACCTGTGGAGAGTCTTGTAAAGATCATGCATGAAAGGTGAAGAGTTATCAATCTTGTACTTCAGTCCCCTCACAAGACTCATGTCAGTCCAGATAAGAGTGCTATAATACTATAATTATACTCTAGCAGTGTAGTGATTTACTCAAAGTGGAGAAAACATCAGTTTCATTTTGTTTAATTCTTCAGCAAAAGAGGAACAGAACTGATTTCCCAGTAGTTCAGGAAACTATCAGCCCTGTCTTCCCTGATTTTCACTGCTCTGTAAGCAAAGGATTAGCAGAAAGTTTCTGAGACAGGAAGAACAGAGCCAGAAGGGACGTGTGAGAACATAACTGGATTTACTTCTGTTCTCACCAAGGAGTATTTGAGAAGGGCGTGAGTGCTGTACAACCACATTTAGCACAGCCTTCCTTGCACACAGTAAGCCTTCAATGATAGTGCAGTCATCTGGGAGGATCTCCAAGCGTTCATGGTGCTCCATTAGGTCACTCTCTGCTTTGGGTAGGGAAAGAATTAAGGTTATGAGCAGTCAGGAATATTTCGAAGTTCTTACATTTGCAGAGGAATGATGGAAAACTGGAACATAGGAAAAGGCATAAAAGAAAAAATCAGGAAATGGAAATCATTCTGTGATTTAAGAGGTTCAATATTATTTCATTTACCCCAGAGAAATTTTTAAGAAAGAGATTCAATATAATATGAATATACCAACATGAATAAGAAAACCATGAATAGCGGAACTTAAGTAGATGCTTAGAATTTGAAATTCATCTGATGAGAAATGAATGTGACAGTATTTTTTCTTTTTACCCTGAAAAACGTCTACCATAAGAACAACACATGTAGACATGTGTTGTTTTCTCCATAGCTTAAGGTCTTTAAATCATAATGGAAAGGTTTTATTATCCAATACGAAATTGGTACAGGAGCTTAAAGAGAAATTACAGGCTTGAGAAGTAAAGACTGGGACATGTTTACTTGACAGAATAGTTTTGGTTTTGTTGGTTTTTTATCATTTGAAACTTATTTATTTACCTCTAAAGCAGGAACTAGATTTTGATAAAAACAGAAGTTCATCTATAAAACTTCCTATACAAAAATGAAGCCTTTTCCTATCTTAGATATACCCATTGTTTAAGGAAGCTCTTGAATTTTGATATGCAGAAGATGGAAGGAGAAGCTTGTCCACACTTACTCCATGCGATGCTGTAGATGACCCACCAACTCTACATTTTCTCACCATTGCAGCACATACTCTGTATCTCTACATCACCTGATCTTATAGAAAATTATAAGACTTCTAAAAGCTAAGTGATTTAGATACTTTGAAGATGTTTATATCCCTCAATCTGTTGCTCAAAATGGAGTTTACCTGTTAACAAGATTTTATGGAGACTTTGAGAGATTTTTAAATCCAAGACCTAGAAATGTACAACCATGAGTATATTACTATCAGGTGTTATGTGAAGGTATTTATTATGAGGATGTGATGTCATAAGTGTATAATTGGAAGCTTATTTTTATGTTTTATTCCTTAATATTTATCCAGGTAGTGGCTTCTTGAAATCATATGTGTAATTATGAAGGACAAATTTCTGTATTTTCTTTTATTTCCTTTTTGGTTTGTGATGAAAAAAAAAATCTGTTTACTTTAACTTATCCATTCTACCATGAATTTTTGTGGGTTTAACATCTAAAGACCTATTTTGTACTTTATTATGCTCCTTCCCTGTAAGAAGAAGGGGCTGGAGAACAGGCCCTATGAGGAACAGCTGAGAGAACTGTGGGTGTTTAGCCCAGAGAAGAGGAGGTTGAGAGGAGACCTCATTGCTCTCTACAACTACCTGAAAGGAGGTTGCAGAGAGGAGGGAGTTGGCCTCTTCTCCCAAGTGACGGGGGATAGGACAAGAGGAAATGGCCTTAAGCTCCAACAGGGGAGATTTAGGCTAGACATTAGGAGGAAGTTTTTCACAGAAAGTGTTATTGGGCATTGCAACAGGCTGCCCAGGGAGGTGGCTGATTCACCTTCCCTGGAGGTGTTTAAGGCACAGGTGGACGGGGTCCTGAGGGACATGGTTTAATGTTTGATAGGAATGGTTGGACTCAATGATTTGGTGGGTCTCTTCCAACCTATGATTCTATGAAATAAAAAAGAACAAGTTATAAGGTACAATATGGATGTTAACAACTCCTCCTTTCCTCTGCAGTTTTTGACTGGAGGAGAAAGATATCAGTATATTGTTTGTGGCACATTTTCAAAAATTATTTGTTGCATGAAAAATGATCTAAACATGGAAACAGAGAAATTTTGCATTTGTTCTTCAAAATTGAGATTGATTAAATATATGATTAAGAGGGGAAGATAAGATTATTTAACTAACTGGTTGACAAGCAGCATACAAGAAAAATGAAGTTTCTTTTTTCAAAGTAGTATCCAAACAAAAAAATATGTACTGTTAGTACAGAACTCAGAAATAAGTGAATTAAATAGAAATTACAAACTTCTGTTTCCATAAATTGTTCTGAAAATATAAAAACTAGCAACTGGATTTTGTAATTCAGTTTATGTGTGGATTTGTCACAGACTTTCTCTTAGGGACTAAGAATCAAAAGTAGTTTGATACCAAAATCTAGAATAAGATGAAGATGGATTTCTGTTGCTTAATTTGAAGAAACGCACACAAGCACTCTCACTCATCTGCCATCTAATATTAAAGGTATTTTAGCATTTTCTGAACCTCTTTTTTTAATAATTTAAAATTCCATTTAAAGATTTCAGATGTAGCCTTTTAGCTTGAATTCAGCTGAGGAAAATTGTATAACAGATACTGAGAACTGTACACAGAATCTACCTTGTTCAGACTCTGTGGTCCAATATTTCTATCATTTTGTCTTGAACAGAAGACCAGCTTCAGAATAAAAATAAATATAGATTACACAGGAAGAGTTTGCACCTTGATGTTTAGGGTATATTTGAGATAGGTAATGCTGTGGTGGGGAACTCTGTATAAGGACATGTTTGCTGAACCTGATTGCAGAACTCTAAGATTATAAAAGGACATGATCTGGCATTTGGTGACTATCAAAGAGAAAAGAAGCATTTGTGATCCTTTGAAAAAGGTATTTGGCTGCTTATTTTCAAGAAGGAGTTCTAGATTTTGGATTGCTCCATTATGCATTAAAAATTTACTTTCCTTACTCTTTTAGACTAGCTATCTGACTGGAGTTGGTTTCTATTTCTTTCTTTGTAGTGTGTGCCTTAATGAAGATGCTGGATTCCACTCCGTGGTATGACTTCAACAGATACTATGCAGCCTTTTTGCTTTTCTTCTTTTTGGCATCTCTAGATGAAATTATGAGAGACTATTGCAAATCATAAGCACAAATTTATGAAAATATCTGGATAGCATATTAGTGAATAACTTCCATGCTGAGGCACAGCATATATGAATCTAAAACCAGGTAACAATGAGACATTTTCTTAAATAGAGTACTTCTGAATCTTTAAAAGCAAAAAAAACCCCAAAACCCTACTCATAATTCAAGCTATTTTACAAGCTTAGTAAAGGTAGAATAGATCTGACAGAAACCTGCATATTCTTATTTTTCATTGTCATTCTTCTTTGTGCTAAATTGACATCATATTAAATTCAAGATTCTTATACTCTGAATTTCCTTTTTTTTTTCCTGCTTAGCTTTTCACATTTTCCTTGTTTACCTACCGTTTTGCCTAATCCAAGCAAACTATCACATAAAGGGAAGCTGTGTGCTCAAACTGGTACCTGCTAATCTCATTAAACAGAGCTATGTTTTTTCAGCCTCTCATTTAACACACAAAATGGAACACTATTGAATGATTTGAAAGGTGATTTTGTAAGAAATGCAATATCTGAAGTGTTATGCTTTCAGAGGTAAATCAGGAGAAACAGCTTTATTTGAGCAGCTGACAGAGACAATACAGTTTCCATAAAGAAATGCCTTCCACTTCTGGTAAAGGGAATCTCAAGTAGAGTGTGTATTGCTACCTCAAAGAAAGCAATCTAGAACTCATGGTGGTTGTAAATATTGCTTTTTCTTCTCAGAATAATGACATTTCCCATCCTGTGATTCCTTACAGTCCAAAGGTTCTCAAAGTACTGTGCGGCTTGCATGAATCCCAAACAACAGAAAATAAATTTCCTTCCAGGAAGAAGATGAAGGTAGTTGGTAGCCAAATTACATCAGAAGACAAAAGAACTGCATATGAATCACTCCTTTAATGTATAATGGGCAACTCTAATGAAAACAAAACCCCATTTTTGATACTTGAAGTCGTATATGCTGTAAAATACACGGGGTAAAGAAAACCGAAAACTTGTTATGAACCTGTATTATTAATCTACTTTTCCATATCTCAAAATGGATCCTAACATTACTACAAAATTAAGTGCCAACACAAGTACACTGTTGGACTAAGGAGCTGTTCAGGTTGTACTTCCTTACCTTTGATCAGGCCCAGTCAGCATGGGTTCATTGAAAGCAGGTCTTGCCAAACTAAACAGATCGCCTTCCATGAAAAGGTGACCTGATTACTGGATGAGGGAAAGGCTGTGGATGTATCTTCCTGGACTTTAGCAAAACCTTTGACACAGTTTCTCACAGAAATCTTCTTTGAAAACTGTCAGCCCCTGGCCTGGACAGGCACACACTCTCCTGGGTGGAAAACTGGTTGGCTGGCTGGGCCCAGAGAGTGGTGGGAAATGGTGTTAAATCGAGTTGGAGGCCAGTGACAAGTGGGGTTCCCCAGGGCTCAGTGCTGGTTCCAGTCCTGTTCAATGTCTTCATCAATGACCTGGACAAAGGCATTTTGGGAGGCTCCAAAAGGATCTGATCCAAAAAAAAAATCACAGAAAGGGTCACCAGGCACAGACACAGGCTGCCCAGGGAGGTTGTTGAGTCACCTTCCCTAGAAATGTTTAAAGGATGGGTGGATGAGGCGCTGAGGGACATGGTTTAGTGGTTGATAGGAATGCTTGGACGCAATGATCCTGGAGGTCTTTTGCAACCTAGTGATTCTATGATTCTGTGACTCTGTGAACCAGTGTAGACAGAAGTTCCTTGACTCTACTATGTAACTAAAAAAAATTATGAATATTAGCAATACTAATATGTCTTCATTCAAGATGAAATATGGGTAGCAAAACAGAGTAGAGCAGCCCCTGGAGCTTGACATGTCCAACATACACTGCAACTACATCTATTCAAGGATTAAAAAAATAATGCACTGTGGTGTTCTTGTAAGACTTATCCAACTAAATAAAAATTAACCAAAAAATAATCTATTTTTTCCCTCAGCAGAGAGAAGTTCCCCTCTGAGAATCATCCCATTGCTATTAGATATATTTTTGTCATTAGTAGTTTGTGAATACTCCAAAAGGAACAAGGTAACTGTCTTGACTCATCTTAAATCTTTCTTCTCATGACTGCTGCATCTGTACATAAATACTGTATCAGCCCATTTCACAAACTGTTATTTTCAAACTCTTTATCTCTTCAATGACTTGTATGGCAGAAGAAAATAGCTTTTAAATTTCTTTTTCCTTTTTTTTCAACATATACTGAGTATTTCCAATTTTTCTGCACTTCTTTCTATGCCCAAGATTTTTTCAATAAAATCTTTTCTTCACAGCAACTTACAATTCATTCAAGAACAATAGTAATTTCAATGTGTTACAATCCTATCAATTGGCCTCTCTGCTCCAAGGTTTGTACAAGAACTAATTTCCTGTGCTAACAAATTACAACAAAAGAAGATACAAAAAGAGAAAAAGGGACTGCAGAGATTCCCTGTGAATCACCCTTAGATCTGAGCTGGATACTGCATTCAGATTTCCTGAGCTTCATTCCTGTTTCTGCACAGTACAACCAATCTCATTGTATCTAATGCTAATAGGGAACACTTCTGTTTAAGAAAAAGTATAATACTTTGCCTATGTCCTGGCGTTCATGGGTGCTAGCTAACAGATGGTTGTCATCTGTGGAAGTCCAGACACTTTTTATTTATACATCTATGCCAACTGTAAGTGTAAGAAAACTTGGCTTTTGTGTTTTTCTTTACATACACAATAAATTGCTGAAAATGAAGGTAGGGTGTTTGCTTAGAAATCTAGGCTAAATCAGTCACACCATATTTAAATTTATATCTGTGTCCTGTATGGTGCCAATACATGCTGATATGCAGTGATTTGGGAATTCTTTACAATGAAAAATGTATCTAAGATTGCAATATTATAATTTTGGACTCTTAGTTTACATATTTATTTTTCAGAAGATTTTCTTTAAGTATAATCTGTGTAGTGGGAGTTAAATGGATGTTTACTGGTCTCCTTCAGGCAGTTATTAGTACTCCTTTCTGTAAGTGAGCTTCCTTGGCTTCAGAGACAGAGATGACTTGACCTGTTCACTATCTCTAAGTGTCTTATCAGCAGCAGCAAAGGAAGACAAATGTGGCTTGTATTATTATGCACACATACAAGCAGGACAGCCTGAGTTCTGCTAACGTGTTTTTATACATTGTTCTGACAACTATAGCTACAGCGTTGTCTTTTTGCTTTGAATTAAAAAATGCATGGGCTTTGATAAAGCACTCATCCACCTCTATGCAAGAAGTTGCCATGTGAGACCTGTACTATGTGTTTCTCAGTGGTTAACATAAAGGGAACTGGGATCAAGAATTTAATTGCATTGGAAGAGTGTATAAGGAAGAGTTTGACTGACTGATGGAAAACTTAGCTGCCAAAGAAAGCAATACATTGAATAGAACTGGACAGATTTGTATGTCTGCATACATGAAAGTACATTGTGTTGTAAAATGATGATCAAGGCAAGAGTTTTTCTACTACTCAGTGGGGAAAAGAAAGCTTTTTGAGTAGTGCTGAGAGGCCCAAAGTATCTAGTGCCCATTCTGTGCCTTCATTCTACACTACAGAGGTGGTGAGAATGACACAGAAAAAAAAATGCAGTTCTGTAAAAGAGGGTTAAACATAAATTTCTATATGTGAGTGGAAATGCTGAACCTCACAACAAAAGATCAGGGAAAGAGATATGAGAGTTATTTATAATAATGAAAATGTCTTCATTCTATGAATATGTTGTATGACGTTTTTAACATATAAATTAGAATTACATCTTAGCATAAGTAATTATTCTGATCTACTCTACACCGATAGAGTATAAAACTGAAATATTTAAGGCAGTTTTGGACTACACGTATCAGGAGAAATGTAAATAGTTTATAGATTGTCAGCAAGCAAGTCCTAAGGTCTGCAGAGTGTAGTCTGAGTTTTCTGATGCTATGGTTTTCTCAGTGGGTGTACCTGGCTTTTGCTGTGTCAAGGGAAAGGTTTGTATGATCTGTTGAGGTCTCCTGTTCAAAAATCTGTGGTTTCATCTTAAATGCACTTCAGGCATCTTCAGAATTGTTTTGCATCTTCAGACTTGTTTTGCATCTTCAGACTATCTCCCTTTGCTTTTTGATGGTAGCTATGTCAATTTTCTTTCAAGGCATCTCTCACAAAACTTCCACGTTCTGGAGCAGCATAGTTCTGTAAATTTCCTAGTGTAGCAGAAACAACTGTCTACTGAAAAGTTTAGGAATTCCAAAGAAGGATAAAGGAGAATGGGAGATTTAGAGATTAGATATAACTATGGCTTTATCTTTGAAGAGAAACCAAACCAAAATAAGAAAAAAAAACATTTTTTTCCTATTTTGTTTTAGGGATAGAAATAAAAACCATGGGGTTTTTTTTCCAGGTAATTTCCAGACTGATTTTATTTTGTTTTGTTTTTTTTTTTAAATCTGCTTCAATACTTGACTTTTTTGTTCCCTGAAACTGAAATATAATGTGAGTGAACACAAATTGATTGGAAAGAAGATGTAGTATGTTAGAAATACTTTAAACAACTAAAATCAATTATTTCTTTTCCACTTTCCAGTATATCACTGCTTTTAAGATAGCAGAGTCTCTTCCTGAACTGAGTTTAGGTAGGAAGAGAGAAAGAGGAAGATTGAAAGGAAAAAGTAGGTTTGTTTTCTTTTTTTCTTCACAGAGTTTGAAGTGAATTTTTCACCCAGTTGTCATCAGATCATGCAGTGGTGCCTCAGGTAGCCTGGTGAGAAAGACACATCCAAAATGATGAAAATTAATGTAACTGAAATACACTCATGCCTTCAGGCATCACTTGTTGCTCTTGATTTATTAAAGATAAAGCCAAGACCATAGAACCTTCAAATATGGGGAACTTAATAAAATGTCTGAAATACGTTTTTTCGCTTGAGACTTTGAAAGACTGCCCTTGAGTAGGGTGCTAGAGCAAAAGGAAGGAGATCTTGGCATTCTGACTTTCCAGATAATTTGTAATCCACTATGAAATTTCATCAGCTATGGAGCCTAGATTTATGTGAAGATGAAATATGCATTTTCACGTTATTCATCACTCTAGATTTACTCAGGATAGTTGCTCACAAAGTTTTTGGGGTTTCATTTGTTCCTTTCTAATGCAAATGTTATAGTTATCCTTGTAAAAGCAGATTTTATGGCACATGGACATGAATAGACTGACTTGATTTGGCTAAAAATGTTTGGTACTGAGCCTTGTTCATAGAATATCATCTGAGGTGTATGGCTTTGTTAACCTCATTATTCACCACTGCTTATTTTTCTGCCATGTAGTTTAACAGAGGTATATGAAAAGGGAGCAACTGGTGAAGCTAGGATAGTTTTGTTTTCAACTTTCACAGAAATAAAAAAAAAAAAGGAAAAAAAGCCAGTATTTGATCATATTTTCCCTTTGGAAATAAAAATGTATTAATATTAATACAATATCTCCTTGTTAGTTCTTTTCTAAAATGTTGCCCCTTAGGTATATACCAGAACAGAAGCTCTGCAGCTACTGCTTGTCAGTTAAATCTGAATATCTCTGCTGGTTTCCCTTTGGGTTACCCATATAAATTATTATTTTATAACTCTATGTGTATATATTTATGTAGAGTTTTACATGTTGGGGTGTGTGTGCTCCTTTTTATTACAGAAAGATCAGTATGCAATGGGATATGAATAAAGATATGCATTAATAGCTTATAAGGCCTCTAGTAATTTTTTTTGAATATGTTTTAATCTTGCATGCTGACACTTCACACTCTCAGTAACTGCCTTGATATTAGCTTCTCATTTGCTTTCTAAAAGGCAAGGGTAAAATTCTCTTCCTTTTATAGACATTGAGAACAATTCTTCATTAATATTTCTCCAGAAGAGAGTGAAAATATTAAAAATTTAAAGCATGAATATAATGTACATGGCTGGATTTTTGCCCCTGTAAACTGACATGAAAATTGTTGAAATTTGGGTCTTTGATTTTTTTTCCTG
>WAAB01003997.1:0-57085 GCA_013389865.1 Piaya cayana | reverse complement strand
AAAAAAAAAAAAAAAAGAGATTCTTCTAAAATTGAGAACCCCCCACTTTTCTAACCAGACCCATCCATAGAAAAGCTGTTATTTTGAGGTTTCTGTACAAAACTTCATTTCCTTCCATGAGATAATAATAAGGGCTGTCATGAGTTGTTATATAATTTGTTTCATGAATCTGTAAGATTTTGGATGTGGCAAAGCTTTTGTGCTCAGAAAATGACTGTAATATCAGTGTTTTCTTATTTACATTCTCCTATATTTTGTAAAATAAATAATTCAGTACAAAGACACTAATGAGCATTTTGACATTTTGTTTTCCTCCCATAGGCCCTTGAGCCTTTGAAGTATCTTAATCTGGAAAATGATCAAACTTTTAGAGCCAGCAAGTAGGGGAATCAATGATTTTCCACAACCACTGGTACAATAGACACATTTAATTTCATATGATTCTCTAAGAAATTTCCTCAGGATTATCCCTTGGGTAGCAGAGAGCAGGCCCATGAGGAAGGAATTATTAATTTCTACATACTGGTAGAATTCTGTGTAGACTGGCTACTGACAAAGAAGTACTCACCTACAGTTCATATATAATATACATCTTATATAAGGTCTTCTCCTACTGCCATGACATGCTCATACACTTCATCTGAAATTTCTATGCACGTCCCAGTGGACTTCATGAAGTCTGTGTCATTTCTTCCATTCCAGGAACAATATTTTGCTTGGAGGTGTGTACAAAGCTTCCCATAAAGCTACATTTGTCCCATGTTGATGGATTTTCTCCTCTTTTCATGTAAAAGCTGCATTAGAATTGATATTTATTGCAAAGTCACAGTGGAAATTAACTTGAAGACACTAACTGAAAGTGATTCCATAATAAAATGTAACCCACATCTTGATTGTGATCAAGAAACAGAGGAGAAAAAAAAAATGCTATACCATTTGTTACTTAATAAAAAGTAAAATATATAGCTTTAGGTATATGATTTCTTTGGATGGCATTAAAATGAAATGCAATGCACATGTTTTACAGAATCATAAATTGCAATGACATTACAATTAGAAAAATGTGATTTGTCCAGTCATAAACAATTATGTTAGGATAAAGAGGGGAAACAGGGAAGCTGGGGTCATCATAAACACTGTCAGCCCAAATCTGCATCTCTGTGTTTCCTAAGCCAACTTGCCTTACTATTTTACTTGCATCTCAAGAAAAGTAAAGTTTTTGCTTTGGTGAAATGGGCCTACCATGTCTGCAAAAATAAATTTTCTGTTCAGATTATCTTTTTAACTCTTCATGCTCAACAGTTATTGTAGTGTTTTTCCTTTTATTTCATCTCTGAAATGTTCTTATCAATTGTTATGTAGCTTACTGCAGGCACAGCCACACTTGCATAATGAACTGATACAATCAAATGAGCATGTTAACTTTCAAACTAATAAAAAGGCATATTTGTCTTTTATGTGTCAAATACATTGTACACTGAGTTTCTTCTAGACCTGTATTTTTTCTTGTGTTTTAATTGGACTTGTAATTAACAGGACAAGACTACTTTTTCCTTTCAACACAATTGCTTTTATAAATCAATTTTGAAAGGTACTGCACACCTTTAATTGGCAATCACTAAAACGTCAGGGTGCTCAGCATTTCACAGAAGTGCTCAGCACCTTGAAATTACCAGTAAATAATGAAGAGTTACAGAAGATCAAAAGTCAAGCACTGTCCATTTCATCACAGCATGAAAACAAGAAAGGTGAGATCCCAAGATAAGAACATATCCCAGGCTTTTTTGAATGAAAATGTGTGGGAGATTTTGCTGCCATATTTATTATGGGAACTAGCCATTCCTCATATATGAAGCCAGCACTTCAAAATCTATTTCTTGCCAAGGAATGCAAGTCAGACAACATTCAAACACTGAGCAACATTTCTTGTTTTGGAGCAGGTGAGATGCAGTGCAGGATCACAGCCTTCCTTTCCCAGATTGCTGTCATGTTTTCAATCTAGCAAGACAACATGGCCTGGTTGCACTTACTGTGCAACAATAAATTTTCATTATTTCTCTTCCCAAGACAATTGTATGGGCTGATATGAAGGCAACAAGACAATGTGAAGATAAGGGTAGGGAGGCTCAATGGATGACTGTTATAAAACAGTTGAAACACAGCTATTGGGTTCCCAATATAGGCTGGTAAATCTAAACACTATCCAATGTTTTTCTAGATATACATAATAATTAATTCATCTGAGGCATATCTTTGCTGAGGTCTCAGTCTCTTAATGAAGAAAGTGCACCTTCTATTTAAAGACTGCTATAGAACTGAGATTTTCAAAACTGGAAGATACAAAGAGATTATACACAGAATACCTGCTGGATGATAAAAATAAGTATATCTGTTCATGAATAAGAAGGTTACTTACAGATGATATTCTTAAATACTGAATGCCATGTCATTCCCTGTTATTAATTGTTAAGAGAAAGTGTAAAGCATTGAAGAAACATCTTTCTGTTATATAAATGCTGTCAACCACTAGAGGGATATTATGAAATAGTAAGAAAATAACTCTTATCATTCTATTCTCCCTGTCCCTGTCTTGCACAGACAGTATGGTATACAACAAAGATTTAGTTCATGAGCATCAAGTGTTCTGATCTTGGTCTCTCCTTCATTGCCTGGACGTGACTTTTCCAAAATTCACAGAATAAGTGGAAGCCGTTATTGACCCTCCTTTCTTAAAATACAGTGTATGCTTTGAAGTAACAAAAAAAACCCCAAGCAAGCAACCAAAACCACTATGGTGTTTGCAAGTTTTTTGTGCTAGAAAAACAACTCACTGAAAAATAAATTTACAAAATATCTTCATAAAGTAGAATCATACAGATATTCTTGAATAGTTTTCATGTGTGGTTCATATGGACAACAGCAGTAGGATCAAATTGTTTTGAGCTTGACATCTCACACACAGAATCACACACGCAGAATCACTACATTGAAAAAGACCCACAGGATCATCAAGTACAACCATTCCTATCAACCACTAAACTCTATCACTTCTCTACTGATATGACTCATTCATTTTGTTTAATTTATATAAGTTTCTTTAAGAAAACAAAAATTATAATACCTAATTCATAGATAACTTTGGAGGCTTCTGCACATAATAGTTAGATATGGATTTTCATCCCATGATTCTGGGACAGAAAATTATGCCAGTTCTGGGAATCACGAAGCTGTTATAATTAACATGAATAAACGTGTTGTTGATTTTAGCATTTCTGTTGTAGGCATTATAATATTTCTTTTTCTTCTAAACTGTGATTTTGAGAATGAAAAAAGATTATCTGTCCATTGCAGCTTTCACTAAAAAGCAAGGGGAGAGACAGATAAAATAAGTCTGGCTAATATCATCTCAGAGAAAAGCTTACGTGCATAATCCAAATCTACCCTACAGGCTAAAAAAAAAAATAAAAAATAAAAAGACAAGAGAGAGAGAAAGAACTCAATTCTTATTACCTTAAATGTGTTAAATGTGACAGTTTTGGAGGGACATTATTATGAATTTTGAATACCTGAATTTGTCAGTAAGGTTACCCATCCCCAACCCCCTCAAATGTTCACATGTCTAAGATGAATAAGGGCACCATTTTTCTCCATAAAGCCATACTTTTTGACAGCACATCGCTGTATGTAAGATTTCACCTCTTCACGTATTAACTATATTTGTCCCTGTCCTACAGATAGCAATTTTGGGACAAATCCCTGAGGCTGCACAGCAACTGAGAAATCTATATGCCTCTTGATGGGCTTAGAGCTGAAAAACATTGAAATTATAAAAAAACTTCCAGGGAGTTACCAACTTTTTCTACTTACTTACACTAGGGCTTGCACCCTTTTGTCAGTGACCAAACAATGACACCATGTAAGAGTATCTGTGAACATAGGAAAAAAATCCTAATCAGAGAAAATTAGCCCAAAATGAAAATATCATTGGGAGAGAAGAGAAATGTACTCCTCTTGTACTGTGGTGATCTGAGCTGCTTGGAGAAAACCAGTCTTTGTGAAATAGTTGTAATGGGCTGACTGCTAAGGTGGTGGTTGCAGACCTCAAAGAGTCTTGCACACTCAAGCAGGCAGGGTTAACCTTTGAGTCCATTGAATATGGAGTCTCCCAGCGTGCTGACAAACATTCCACCCTTTCCCCACTCATAAGGGACAAAATAAGACTATAACTACTGAAAGAATTCAGGAATTGATTCTACTTATATTGTCTCACCTGGGGCAACTTTAAAGTGGGTTGATCAGTTTCTCAGTGGATGGGGCTGGCAGTGACCATCACCAAAATCCTGCAAATAGGCACATATCCTTTCTTTCCCTTGAAAGCAGTTACCACACATTGCTGTGTTCTTCGGTTCCTGCTAATCGCAGGAGTCAATCAGCATGTTTCAAATGTTTCTTAGTAGTTACTAGAGGGAAACTGTGAAAGTACACATTTGGCCTTGAAAACAATATTTCAGGGGCCAGAAGGCATTTAATTCACATCATATTGCAAGGGCACCACATGTTTTGACAGGCCCTGAGAGAGGTAATTCAATGAGCATCACTTTAATGATATATGATTTAGACAGCTATTTTTTCCCTTTGTCCTCTCTGTGACCCTGCTCATTCCCCTTTCTTTTCAGTGCAGCCACAGACTCACTGTCACAAAGATGTCAAATCTGTAGCCAATTGTGTCCTTGCTCAGAAAACAATATGCAAAGATTGAATTAAATGTCATGTTACTGCACAGTTTGCAAATCGAGAGGCGAAGACAATTAGTTCAATTCCCTAATTCTGCTTGCTTGTCCAAGGCATAGGTTAGGCATCCAGGGCCAGATTTATCCCTGATGAAATACCATTGAAAACAAGGGAATTTAACAGGAAGAAATGTTACTCAGTACATGCAGCTGTTTAAGCGGAGGAAGTAATATGGTTCTTCTCTTAAAATTGGTTCATCAGTAAACCAGATGGGCAGGTAGCTCATGCATTCAAACATAAGAAGAAATTTTATTGTCCCTTGTTCTTGCCTTATCTCACGGATGAAAGCGGAATGGCAATATGAAGGGGACTGTATGAACATAGGACTTGAAGATTACCTTCCAATCATGAAAATCTTCAAATCTAATTAGCCATAAAAAAGAGACTTCAACTTTGGTGTACTTGAAATTCAAATAACTAGGGCTCTCTGAAAAAAAATATGAGAGAAGTGACCGGAGAGGATTTTGAATCTTTACAGAAAATCTGTAGACTCTCTGGAGTTGATACAGCTCCATTTTCATGATCCTGTTGCACCTGTAAAGCACAGCTCAGCCCAAATAAAGACGCTGAATCAAGCCTCAGAGTGCAGGCTGGGTCAGGATCCATCAAGTTCCTACAAGTCTGCAATGCATTAGTGCTCCAGTGAAAGCAAATCAATAGGCTCAGGAATGCCATACTAAATAATGCAATTATTTACTGGTTGAAAGGGCTTCCAGAAGGATAAGGCTGCAGCCACGTCTAGTGGATCTACTGAAAAGGTAAAACTGAAGAACTTACAGATTGTCCATCCTCAAACTCTGGCTGTCACTTTCCTTCTTTCTCTCAAAGGTACATGAAGGGTAACAATGCTTATGCAACCCTGCACTTTTCTGCATTACAATTGAAGAGTATCTGGGTAATTCAATAATATTTTTGGTTTGACAGTATAAAACTCCACATGATTTTTTCTGCATCTGTCTTAGCTATTCATCTTGATAGCCCACATGAAAACATCTGAATACTTCTTGAATATTCACAAAATGACTTATTTACTTATTTATTTACACTATTATTCAAGCACCAGTTGAGTAAGTAGATTTTCTAGTTCATGTTGGGTAGGCTTTTACAAGCAGGTATTAGTGGAACAGCAGGATGTCACTATAGGGTTTTGTGTAAAAAACTTGTTGAGGGACAGACAAGAATATGATGTTTGCAGTGTGTCATGTTCTACAGATGTGCTTCTCATCCTTGGCCAAATCTAGCTCTCATAAGACTTTCTTCCTTTTTGTATGGCCAAGCTAGCCCTCTTAATCAAGGGTGATAAATAACTGCAGCAGAGTAGGACTATCATGGGTGGTAAAAAAAGTCTTTGCAAAAAGTAGAAAGAGTCCTGTGGAAAATTTTGGAGATTACGCAGAAGATGATGAGTGAATGAGGTTAACAAAAAGTTCTACAACTAGGACTATGTTACAATGGTTGGTATGACTTGCAGTGTTTTGAAAACAGTGGGTTTTTTTATCAGAAGGCCATAAATTAATTTATCTTCCCTCATCTATGAATAGAGTAGATTGCAATATCTATGGTTGAAGTCACCTCACTTTTCCCTACACAACTGCAAATAACCTTTCTAAACTCCACTGACTGCACCAAATAGCTCTCCTTTAACAATGAAGAGAGCCTAAGCTGGTAGACACCTGCATCATAAACACCCCTACTGATTCAGATAAATCTCAATTCTCAAGTTTTTCCAAATGATTATTATTTGATAGTTAGACCTCCAGACAGAAGTTCCTCTCCACGTTAAGCCCTTGATTTAGGATGGCAAAATCTGCCACTTTGCTAGCTAGGTAATGATTAAGTAGTAGCCAACTGCCTTGGAGTTAATTATTTGTCTTCCTTAGCTATAAGGAGTTCTAAACCTCCAAAAGACCACTATCTGCTTAGCTTTATAGTTCTCAACACCAGATGATGTAAATAAAACAATTGTCTTATATTTTCAGGAATAATTATGCTGGAGGCTATTGCTTTGCTTGTGTTCAGCAAAAGGGAGATCAAAGTTTATACTAAGAAGGGATAGAAACAGGTACTGCTCTTACACATTCTCCTTGGGTGACCACCATATCTGCTCTGTATCTATAGTGCCTACAGAAGGGTAGGATTACAGTATACAAAATCCTACGTAAACCTCTGGGAGATGAAATCTCAATGCAGATGACAAGAAAGCCGTCAAGCAATGATTTCATAATCTGCAGATATTATAGATTTGTCTGGTAATAGGGAGTGTTATTGATTAACTATAAAAATCATACAGCCAGTATCAGATTTTTGTTGTATAATTTCAACTTCCTTTCTTAATGCTACATTCAGAACAGTATCAAGAAAGCTGAGGTTCCATTTTCTTGCTGTGAAAGTACTATGTACACTTCAGACTGGGTTTTATAATCATTTCCATCAACTTAAAAAAAGTAAAATAATTTTAGAGAAGAAAAAAATGAGTTGTGCAAAACCATTCAATGCACAGGCTATTCTTCATAATCCACTGTTTTCACGGGCAGAAAGGGATGTGAAAATGTATCTTTGTAGCTCTAGGGTAAAGATGAATGAGAAGCAGGAGACTGTAGGCAAATTTTTGTCTTCTGAAGATAAGACAGAGATCTTCCACTTCTTCACTTCTGTGATTTTTAATTCAGTCAAAACAACAGAGGCCATGTCAGTGCTTGATTAGATATCATGTTGCAACTGTGCTGTTTCAGAACATTTCCTTGGGAGAAAGAAAGGAGAAATTTATGACAATTAATATATCTATAAAATTTTAAGTATCATCCTTGTTATTTTCTGTGCTTCTGCATGTACCCTTATCATCCTTGATTGCAATTTTGAATCTTTTTTCTCTGATACTTATATCTTCACTGACCTCTGAAAATATGATTTGATAATCCATTTTTAATATAAGCTTCCAAGTATCTGGGGAAGGCTGAAGCACTATACACAAGCACTTCTACTCAGCAAGATTATGACTTTGATGGCATCAAGGCAATTAATAGTTTCAATATCTAGATGCAAAATGCTTTTGCCTTGTATATCAGTCCACAAGATAATCACTGTGGGGACACATAAAACCTTACTGTTTGCAGAAATCAAATTAATGATGCAAAAGCTACTGGCAAATGTGATTGCATCACTATTGGTACATTTCTGTACAGTTGGACTAAGATCAATCAAAGGCACCTCATATTCACCAATTCTCACAAGGTTTGACTTTTTATTAGCATCTGTGTTTGTTTATATGAGGAATAAATATTTAAATGGCAGGGGCAGGATCTCAAAATTTGCTTCTTTTTCCCCTACTGTTTAAAACAAATTCACTTGACTTTCCTTTTCACATAAATAGCAGTTTTGTGTGTGTTCCACATATAGAGTTGTAAGTAGATGCTTATGGTCCACAAATTTAATATAAGAAATTACTTTGCCAGTTATAATCTGGTTTATGTATCGTTTTGATACAAAAAATATAGGCAGAAAACATTAAGAATTTAATCAGTTGCTTATAAAAAAGGATAAAAAATATTTTTTTTTATTGTTGCTATTTGCATTGTTATCATATCACTATAGAGGATAGAGGTCAAAGCCAGCCTCAGGGTGGAGGTGTGTGCCAGGTGTGACACAAGTGAAGAATGAGGCACAGTCCAGATCTCAGAAGGATTTCTGCCTAAAAAAAAGCAAACAGATGATAGAAACAGGAAAGCGCTTTTATTTTTATATTCCAAGTGTAGAGAGGAGGAGAAAACTATAGCAGAAAAGCCAGGTTGAATCTGATTATGCATGCTTGATTTTATAACAACCTAAAAAAGTCATAATATTGATATTAAATTAATTTTAAATGCCGTGAAATTCTGATGATTTGATTATGTTCTGGTTTTGTTTATTGTATCTTTGTGCATGGGAATACTGGAAAAATATGACTGGCATTTTTAGTTCCTTATATATGTATCTGAATTAATCAGTGTTAAATCTCCACTGAACATAAATACTCACTAAGCTATCTAATGTCTACCAGAAACTATGGGTGAAGTCTGGTTTCAAATGGCTAATCTTAATATTTTCTTTTCTTCAGAAAATAAAGATATTAGAGATTTTCATACCACAGTTTTTGCTGCATTTGACCTTCTGGTATTTGCATTTTGAACCTACTACAGCCCTCCTTAGCAGCTCTCCCTAATTACATTTGCATTATTAACAAACTGCAAAAGTTTGAAAATGTCATTTTTGTACCTGCCAAGATTTCAGCACAGCACAATTAACTATTAGCAACCTAAGAAAATTTGAGAGTCCAGTAACTGAGCAATCTTAAGACATGTAAGCTCCCTACAGTAAAGAAAATTATACCAGCAGAGACTCTTCTTGTTCCTACGACTGTGAATTATGCAGAAGTCAAGAGTGCATTTGAGGCTAGGCAGGATAGGACTTTGAATGCTCCTAAATCAAAATAAAAATGATTCATGTGTTTATGAAGCGAATAATAAAAGTGATTCACTTTCCTGAAATAACAGGGAGTGAGACATGGCGACCCATGTCCCCTTCAGTCCTATGCTGATATGATTTGGAAAGCAAGAGTGAATTGAACCTGGGTCTCCTGTGCTACAGGACAGTGTGCTAACCCTTGAGATGCTGTTTAAAAGCTGGGACAAAACTTGCACCTTATCCAATAGAGAGCAATACAAGGTTGAAAACAATATTTCAAAACCATCTTGGACAATGTGGACTGATGGAAGAGTCATGGGAAGTGGAAGGATCCCACACAGCAGAAAAAGCTGGTTTATTGTACTCTTCTTCTACACATACCATGAAATTCCATTGATGGGTCAGTTTCCATGTGACTCTGCTATTACGACAAGTCCCACTCCCAGACAGGATAAGGCATTACTACCATAGAAAGGGTGATTTTCACCTTCTCTTTATTTCTACTCTGTTTATGTCTGTATAGGGCAAAGCTAAAAGCTCAGTCATTAAACTTTATATGTTTTTTAATCATGGGAACAAGAAGTAACAAAAAACCCAAAGCTTGAACGTTTCTAATCTGATTTGAGGATGTCTTTCAAATCTGAAAACATCCATATACAAGTACTGACTACTTCTTTGGTTATTATGAAGTTTAAAGTCTCCACAAAATTCCTTTCTTAACTATGTCCTAATTTCTGACTAAGAAAATAACAGGTCTCTTCTCTCCTCGCCTCTCCTCGTGTCGCCTCGCCTCTTCTTTCCTCACCTCGCCTTGCCTCCCCTCCCCTCACAATAGGAACTGTGCTATTGGTGTTTTCATACAAGTTAAGAGCACACTGGCTTACACTGCAATATTGTTTATAAGAAAATTCTGGAGGTTAAGGCCCTATTTATGTCTAAGGTAGAGGATAAGTGATGTAGAAACATCTGTCTTCTTTCTGTGCTTCAGTATTTTGAAGACACCACACAATTTGAAACTTCAGCCATGAAACTTTAGGAGTTCATTGCCACTCAATCTAAACCATGACATCTTGAATGGTGAATAATAATAATAATATAAAAGTGATCTCAGAGCCAGAAGTGTGTATCTGTTTGGGGACTACAGAATCCAGCTTGTGTAAATGGCTACAGAGTTGTTGTAGTTTAACTTTTCTGAATAGCTTCTTCCTGCTGAATATCAATATTGCATTTAATCAAGCAGCAGAAGACCTTTGCTCAATGTTTTTAATAACAGACAACATACATCATTAGCAAACATCCTCTAGGGAGTAATGGTATACTTACAGAGGACTAAAATAGGCCTACTTCTCTAGTTACAATCCATAACTATTCTGTTTCTGTGGAAAGAATATCTCAGGGGAAACAGATAAAACATGCGGTATGCAGTGGGATACTTAAAATGGAGTAAAGCCCTGAGTGAGGGTCTTTAGTCTTTTCTTCATATAAGTACGCATATTCAGTAAAGTCTGCCAAAAGCAAGATTTCCTTTCTGGTATTCAGTACTTCCTTAATGTTAGACCCTCTGAGAATTAGATTTTCTTTAAAAATCTTACATATAATTATGTATAAGAAAGTCCACTTTTCCCCTCAATATCTAAGAAATGGAAGATTAAAAGAAAAGGGGAAAAAAAGAACATCTGCCAGCCTCATAAGTTTAATTATTATGCCAATATTGTGTGCTAGGACAATGAAAGTTCCAATGTTTTATCTCATGAACAGAGATACATTAGCCTTTTGACTGCAAAATAAATCCAGTACAATATTGTGAAGTGCTTAGTTACTGTGAGTTACAGGGACGCTAGAATGCATCTGTCAGATACTATCTCACATCATGACATTTAAACTTATGCCATTCGTTTATCCATATTGTTGTATATGAGCAGTAGATGAGTAAGTGCTATTTGCTCTGCAAAACTCCATGGTGGGATATCCAAGGCAATAATTTGGACATTCAGTGTTCTCCTGGGAGTTATTTCTGTGAACCAGTGCAGTTCATGTAAGGTAAATCGTTCCTCTTCACTTTGTGCTGAGTTAGAAAGTTGTTACTTCAGAAGACAGTGTCATAAAATTTAAATATCATCAACTTCCTTGACACTGTGATTCATGAGGGAAATAAAAGCACCATTAAAAAAGAGTGAATTAGTTAGCCAATTCAAACGCAAAATCTGGGATTAAGAATACTTGACATATGACCATGAAATGTCAATTAAAATATCTGTCTGATGGAAGAAGGGCATCAGAGATGGGTAAGTTATTATCATCTGTTATAGCAGTACTGAAACTGTTGAGTGGTTAACATGAAAGAAGGTGGTGTGGTACCTAATGTGGCGGTATTAGGCAAGATGACGTGGTACTTCTAAATTCTGAGTATACCATGAAAAATCACAGAAAACTGTTCTGCAGTTGCTGTGGCAGTATTGGAACCAGACATTTCATCAGGCATTTCAACTTTCTACTGAGGTCATCGTGTAGACAGTTAATGAAGCAGAAACACTGGAGATTCATTGACTGAGCACATTTAGATGTGTTAAGTACAAATGTTCAGTTGGAAGTAGTGAAATTGCCTCACTGATGCTTTAAAGAGACTGCGGACATTGTACTCTTCCAGCATTAAATGGAGTGTTCATAATTAGTTTCTTATTTTCCAAGCCAGTGTAACAGTGTAAGTATAACTTTTATTAAGCATTACAAAGCTAAAATGGAAAGAAGAAGTCTAGAGGTCATAAACTACTTCACACAATTTAGAGTGCAGCCAGGAGTTATTGCTGCACTAGCAACCATTAGTGTATATACCATTTTCTATGGAGTTAAATTTTTTTGTCACAGGAATTGCCTCACAACAGGTTTCCACCAAATGCTACATCACTGTGGCACACCTTAACACAAAAATATCTTGAGATGTAACTCATGAGCCCTATGACAAAACACTATCTTGAAATATTCTGCAAAACTGCAAATATTACTGGAGTGAGCACAATATTTCATGTACCAGGAGAACATCTTACAGCATCTTAACAATGTCACGTCCTTAACAATTCTTTAAACATGTTAGTTTTCCTAGGAAGTCAAAGGCTCAGAAATCCGCTACCACATTTCCTCCTGGTCTTAAAAAACAGTAAAAGAAAGACCTAATAAATGGAGTGCTCGTATTCTAAAGAGTGAAACTGTTAAAGACATTGTGGTATTACTTTGTATTATGCAAACTGCCCTGTGAACCCTCAGGTTGGCAATGAACTCCTTCCTTTCACCATCTTCTCTCCATTACAGAAATGGAAAAACACATCTCACTAGAACAGTTCTTTGGGACTAAATGCCAGATGTGGAGATTTTAAGGCCAGCAGGAACTATTAAGACTTCTTCATAACAAGCCATTGAACTTTTACAAAGTTTCAAGCCCTTAACTTGATTGTGCTAAAACCACACATCAGGCATGTAATTCATCCTCTGGCACAGAATGTGTGAACAGTTCCAGTGTTTTATCACTTTCATTGCTCTTCCTAGGTGCATAGCAAGGGATCAGTCCTCACACTTAAACTTCATCTAGCACATTCTTCCTAGAGACTTGAGTATTATGTGGCTACCCTCCTTCACTCCAGATCTCAAAGATGACACTGTCTCTTGAAATTACGTTATTGCAACAACAGCTTCTCTGAGTTCCTCCAGTTTAGTTACAACAGAATTCTTGATGTGCTCTTTTATGAGTAAATGGCAGTTCTTCACAAATATCTATATGTAACACAAAGAAGTATAAAAAATTTAAAAGCATTCTTTACCTTTAGGCTCTACAAAGAGTGTCTTTGAAATCTGTGAGACGTTTTCACACATGTAATGTTTCCTGCACTCACAGAGACAATAGGGAAGAGTGGCATTCCCATTACTTGTAAAGACATCCATTAGGTAAATTACTGTACAACTCTTAGTGGAATTGTGATTATAATGATTCTTGTGTAGCTAAATTTTTTTTTTTTAATGGATCCTGCTGTTCCAATACCACTCTACAAGAGTACACTTCTCCATGTATTACACAATGGCTACTTTGCCATTATAGGTTTTTCAAGAACTGGTAAATTTTCTTTCAGTAAGATTAAGTCAGTAGACTTTTAATGAAGATTCTAAATTGTAATAGGTAGGGCTCCATATTAGTTTAGAGAATTTAATTCAGGCATAGATTTATTGACACTCTATGTACTCCAGTATTTGTTAAGGGTAACTTAAATTTAGGTTATGTACCTATTTCTTATGGAAATTAAAGTAACACCTCTATGTAAATATTTTAACATGGTAGTTTAATATGTATATTTAAATTTTGGTGTATACCTACACTGACATTTACGTAAGCATGTATATACAAACACATACACACTAAAGCACCACATCTACATTGCTAAGATGTAAAATATGATACAGAAAAATCATCTGGTACATGAGAATCTTATGATCATTCAGAGCCAAAGGGCAGAAGATTCACTCAGGTATAGGTAATCAATATCTTTCTATCCAGCTAGTGCTACAAGAGAAGTCTGTCTCATCTGCTGGTTTTCAAGAACAGGAAGGTTTTGATCCATCTGTCACACAATTCCTCCCAATTCTATTTGGAGAAATATGCAATCTGTTCCATTAATAAAATGTTGCAAGTAGTTTCCTCCTTCCATACAGCTCTAAATCCACTTGACAGGTGGATATTTTGACCTGTACAGAGTGCAAAGCATTGAGTCATTTTAGTAAGTGTATGTCTCTGCAAAGAAAAGAAAGATAGACACTAATTAAAACCTGGGTAAGTCATCTGGAAGACTGGTAGCACACTCTGGCATTTGTTAACACAATACAGAAGTCACTAATTATAGTAGTATTGTTAGTGCCATTGAAGTTATAACAGCCTGTCAGAGGAACCATTATAAACCACTATATTCAGGTGTTCATAATGACAACCATAAAAATTAAAATAAAGCTGAAATTTGGCATACACGATCTTGGTTTGGAACACTTTTTACCTTTAACAAATTGGGTGAGGAATGCTTGTAGCTGCACGTATTTATACCTAACTCTGGTGCTCCTAAAACCTTACATTAAATACCACTTGTATAACAAGTGGTTATTTTATTAATAAAACAAACACTTTGCGACTAAAAAGATGTCAGTTAAAATCCTGGTTCACCTGTTTACTGTGATCTGAGTCATATCAGTTTTTATCTGGTATCTAAATATGTCTGCATCTCTAAGCAGCTGAGGAATTTAATAGAAATAGTCAGCTGGGAAAGGTAGCAGTTTAATCACTTTTGTGTATCTGCTTATTAGTTTTACAGTTCATCAAAACATCACTTATAAGAATAAGGAAGAAAATAATGTCTCCTTTTACTGGCATCCCTTTGTCCTTATGCACTGCCAACTACTTGGGATAGAAGTTGTTCTTTGCCAGTGTTTATACAGTACTTGTCCCAGTGGGATTTCAAGCTTCAGTCAGATAAAGCACAACACGAATGCAAACAAAATATAATTGAATGTTTGCAAATATTCCTTGGTGCAGTGGCTGCTTTTAGGGTTTTACAAGAAATCAATTAGTCCTATATCACTGCTAAAATGGACCTATTCAACAACAGCTGGCAAAATTAAAGATCTTAGCCCTTAATTTCTCACAGCGTGTTAGTTCATAGACTTAATGAAAGAAAACTGTTTACATGCTATACTTATACTCACATTAGAATAATCAGATCACATAAATTATGTAGGACACCATTAATAAGTTTCATTATACATCAGATCACAATGTCCTTATTCCAGCAGCAGTCTCTGATTAATTATATAGCAATCACCACAGAGCTGACATTGCTAGAGATGGGGAATTACCCTCAGTGACCCTTGGTGCAGGCAGTCATTAATATGATGGTACAAGGATTTGGGATAACAAATCATCCCTGGCTAGAAGAGACATGAACTAATTAAAGTTTAAACATTGCATGGATTTAATCTTTTACTTAAAAAAAAAGTAAATACCAAGGGATTTGCCTGATGATAGTTTTTGAGTTTTCCTTTATCCAAATAAATCTACTTGTGTTAACAATGCAGGAAAGTAACAAGGGGACTTAATTAGATGCATCAGGTGTGTATAAAATTCTTGACTTTGGGACATTTTCTTCTTACAACATTTTCTTCATCATTTACTTTTCTTTCCTCCCTCCTCCACCCCCTTCATACAAATAGAAAGAGGAATTCTTCCTCACACTTTTCCCAAAATCCAGAATAAAGGAAGTTTATCAGCCAGGCTGGTTATGCCTGTTATCCACACCATATAATGCATCCCTGGTTCTTAGGCTAAATGGTACTGTCTATCTTGCATCCATTTGATCCCTGTACTACTGGATCTGAAGCACACCATGCTGTTTCATACCTTAATTTTCCAGCCAAGAAAGCAAAATGTTTCACTCTAGATAGAAGCCAGTCTGAACTAGCATGAGTGGATGATTTTCACATTCTGCCAGTGAAGTGAAGCAAGAGTGTAGAATGAATTCAGTGACGCACATGTACCCTCAGTACTTTCCTGAGGTAAAGTCTGTAGCAAATTTCATTTATTTAGGGAACACATTACAGTGTAGAGAATCAAATATTGTCCCTGTTGGGCTTTGTGGAACACTGCTGCGAAACTCCAAAGGTGGAGTATTATTTTTCTATTCTTGGTGAAAGTAGAAAGTGAAATAAGGAAATAAATAAATATGAAGCAGATAAGAAATTTCCCAAAAGGAGGATTTGTCCTGCCGGTGCTTGGACTCCCAGCTAAGTAACCTAAACGAGTATCTTGCTCATTGGAAACTGCTTGTATGGTAAGTGAAGAGTGAAGGATACCTATATATACCTTAGCTTAGTTCTTAGGTCAGTGAAATCATCCCCTTGGAATGCTTATTATGCCAATCACTAAATACTGTGGTAGCAGTGAGGTCAGTGGGACAGCTTAAGGTTAGGGACTGAACAAAGAAGGCAATTCACCCTTTTGTCTACAGCCACTACCTAAGCCACTCTTTTATTATGGTATCAAGAATTCTTAACCCTGCCCTGTTTGTTTAAATAGTCTCGTCCTCAGTGCTAAGCAACAGGTACTATTAAGGCCTTTCTATTCCCTCTCATATGTGTCAGAGAAAGACTTATTGCAACAGTTAGAACTCATGGATAAAGAATAACCTTGCCTATATTTGACTGTACCTACAGATTTAGTTCAGTTTTATCATATCTGGGACCCTGGCTTATGATATTTGAAAACACAGATCCTGCAGACTACAAAGATAAGTAGCGATCCTGCATTAGAAAAAAAAAATTGATTTAGTCTTGGTCCTGCATGAAGTCTCACTATCTCCAGTAATGCTCCATTCAGATGTCCTAAGTGTTCTCACCTAAATTCTCTGGAAAGAAAAATGTCACATCAAACTTAAACTAGACACTGAGGTTGAAATTGCCAGGGAAACAGACATATTTCAGGTGCTGAAATGTTGCCAGGAAACTTACCCCAAAATATTTATTTCTTGAAAGATTTTTACATAACCCTTTACTGCCCAGAAACTTTGCCTGCATTCATCTCCTGCAGATCACTGCATTTACATATAATTCATGGGCAGTGGACTAATTCCAAAAGAAGCAAAATAATACATGGACAGGTTTTGTTTTTTTTTTCAAAGCCTTATTGTTCTTTATGGTATAATTTATGTAATGCAACCAATTGAATGAGGAAATATAATTTTAATTGTACTGGGATTTTAGTATCTGCTACTTACTAGAATGTTAGGAAGCCTGTCCTAAGCACTCATTGAATTATGAGATTTCATATCATTCTCTGTGTTTTTTAGATAAGTCCTTTTAAAACTCAGAATGCTCCTCATGCTGGTCCTAGTCTTGACTTGATTTTCTTTCTTTAGATATTCTTATCTGTGACCTTTAAACAACCCTCAAATAGTTTAAAGGCTCTGTTACATTATATTTGGGGTGAGACTGAACCAAGAAGAGAAGTTTCTAAACAGGAAGTTAGTGAACTCACAAAGATTCAATCTCAAAAAGAAACCCTTAATTGTTAAAATATTGATGTGGACACAGAAATAATCTCAGACAGGGTCTAGCTCACAGTCCCTCAGGAAGACTGTGGCAAGGGAAGCATTTGGATCCTGCGCTCACTCGATCAGCTTTCCACCTTCTGGGTAGAGGAAGACAGAGTGTCCCTTAGTGTGCTAGAAAAGTACTTTTTTCATAAACATAGATTCAAATAATAACTGTTTACAAATTGTTTACTTAATAAAACTCAAATAATTGCATAAAACTGTGTTCATAAGCCCTTTCTCCTATTACAGAGAAGTAACCAGCAACATGGACTTCCTTTCCTGGAAAATTCTAAGAGAAGATATAAACAAAAAAACCCAACAAATGAACCTCAGGATAGAAACATCCTCAGTAACTAGTAATGTTTGTCAAGGATACCAGAACTGTTGACAAACAAGGATCTGCTCTACACAAAACTTCTTTCCCTGACATTATCTTCCACTGGTTTGCTGCTGCTTAATCTATCCTCCAGTTTTTGCTATTATATTCATACTTGTCCTTTGACAGGTACTTTATCATAGCTAAATCTAAAACATTTTCCTTCCCAATAAAAACCCTAATAGTAGTCCATATCCGTATTTTTAATTTTGGTTTCACAGAGTCAGTATGTTTTAAATAAGATTTCACATGAATAGCATGCTGTTCTTGCTGTCACATTGATTTTCCAGTTTGTCTGTGGGACAGTGCTTTCCTGTATAAGACCAGATATAGGCAACCTGCAGTTGAAAGTTACAATCTTTCATTTGTAATAGGAAACAAGTGAAATTGTTGAGCCCCGGGACAGAGCAGCTCTGGGTGCCGTGTGAACCAGAGAGAAGTACTACCAACTCCCTACTTTTGCACACCCACGGACATTTCATGTTTGTGTCTGTTTTCTCCATAGTAATAACAGAGAAGCAAGCTTCCTTTCATCCTGCCAGATACTGACATTGAGTGAAGGTAAAAAATTATTCTGTTATTCCTAACAGCTGATGCTGCCAGCCACTTGGATTGTTACAGTTCTTGTAGTTTAGAGGCAATTATGTTTCTGAGACAAACAGCCTCACTATCTCTGTTTCCACACTGAGAAGGCTCTCAAAGCAGGCTTTATACCTGAATTTTCATATCTCCATTGGGAAGATGTAATTGCTGTCTTCACTACATACCTTTGTCTTGCTGTGTCTGTTAAGATTTCGAAGTTATTTCTTGAATAGGTTTCTCCCTGCTGTCTTCACTTGTTACTCCAGCTCTCAGGCCCATATCAAACACCTATTAGTGCCCCCTTTTTTTTTAAATTCATTTTTGACAGTTTCTGGCTTGTGAGTATTTTTATTATGTCTCCTCTAAATTGGCCTCTCTACAAAATAATGAGCAAGGCCGCAGCTCTAGCAAAAAGTAATGCAGTGGTGCCTCCACACTTACAGGAACAGATACAAACTAATTAATATCTTGAAATTTGTCCTTTGAAAATTAAACATGGTCACTCTAAGAAAAAATTCAAAGGCAAAAGGTGATGTAAGAACATATTAACTTCTGTACTTTTAAATAAGAAAGCCCAAAGGAAGAACTGAAATTGTCCATTGGTGACAGCATTACTTGGGCCTGCAGTTATCATAGAATCATAGAGTCATAGACTCATCAGGTTGGATGAGACCCACTGGATCAAGTCCAACCATTCCTATCAAACACTAAAACATGCCCCTCAGCATATCATCCACCTGTCTCTAAAATACCTGAAGGGGGTGGTGACTCAACCACCTCCCTGGGCAGCCTCTGCCAGTGCCAAATGACCCTTTCTATGAAGATTTTTTTCCTAATGTTCAGACTAAACTTCCCCTGGCAGAGCTTGAGGCCATTCCCTCTTGTCCTGTCCCCTGTCACTAGGGAGAAGAGGCCATCTCCCTCCTCTCTACAACCTCCTTTCAGGCAGTTGTAGAGAGCAATGAGGTCTCCACTCAGCCTCCTCTTCTCCAGGTTAAACAACCCCAGGTCCTCAGTCATTCTCTATTCAAACAACACTGATAATGTTAAGCAAGTCACTTCCTTAACAGTTACATTCTTATATACATATTTTTCTATGTATGAGGGAAAAGGAAGTATAAGGCTTGTTTAAAAATAAAAGGTATTTTCCCTGTAATTATAGTACAAAATGTGTTTGTAGGTCAGGCTTAGGCTTCTGGTTCAAGCATAAACCAGGGATAACAGCACTCCATTATCTTGCAGAGGTGTTGTGGAGATAAATGCATTAAGGACTACGAGATGCTCACCTCCCAGATAAGTATTATACGTAGTGCCTGCAGAATTCCCAAATGTTTGCTTTCTTAAGCACTGTGAAATTACTGGGCCCAATGCTTCCTGCTGTAAGTTGTCTTAACATTTGCCCCTGCTCAAATGAAATAGAAGCAAAACACTGTCAGGTGGAGAGTATAGTACATTATACCAATGTGTAAACATCCCCCTGAGATGCAAGGATCAAGCTCCTGGTGTCTGTGGCAGTGTATGATACAATAGTGCAGTAAAAGTGATGATAAAGAAAGCATACCCATGAGAACAGGGCTTATCACTGCTCCTTACTTAGGCTCAGAGAATTCACAAACGGATTCCTCCAGAGAATCGATATAGGATTTAAAAAGGTTTGTGTGATATAAGCTTGAAAGGATCAGAGTTGACATCTTCATTGCTTGAGTTTTCATTAGCTGCAGGTCATTAAACAGCCATTTGCAGACATAATTCTGTGTGCATAAAACAACTAAAATATTCATTACACACAAAATGAGTGAAAATGCACTCCAACAATTTCTGCATTTGATATTTTTAGGTATAAAGTTACAGATGACCAAAGGTCTTTCTCTCACCCCTCCTCCCATTACAGTACCAAATTACACTGGTATTTATAGCTAGGACTAGTAAGTGTCATGACTAAGTTCCTTTTTATCTTTTGTGGTGTAAGAAATGTTACAAAGAGTAGTTGTAGCTCATCCACAGGAAACCACATCCAGGCAATGGTAAGGTTTCAAAAAAGCACTATTGAGACCAAGAAAAACAAGTATGGTGGTAGAGTACCGGGGAAAATGAATTTAAAAACTCTTACAATCAACATATTTATGATAATTAGTGTTCCTCCTGAATAGCACATGGAAACAGTCCTTGCATGACAAAGTTACACCCAGTTTGCAGAGCTGTCAGTCTGGCAGTAGTAGCAGAGGTTTGTCATGAGGAGGGGAATGGTGTAAATATGGAGTTTCTGGGTCTAAAATCTCGACAGAAATAGGCTCCTTAGNAAAAAAAAAAAAAAAAGTGGCTAACGTTAGCAAGCAAAACCTCTGTTAAGCAAGTAAATAAAGTGCTATGCTTTCAAAAAGTCTTAAACACATACAGAGTGATGTTAGTGGGAAAATTCAGTGTTTAATAGCTACATAAATTAGAGATTTACCTAGTCCATGGATGCTGAAATATGTTGAACATGTCTTCTCCATGTGAAAAGATCTTGAAACACTTTTTTTTTTCAGTGAGAGCAAAACAGTCAGTAGCAAAGATTATTCCTGTGGTCTGCCTTGTAGGGCTTTATTGGGCTGCAGATAGCTGTCTGTCCAAGAACTTTCTTAGTGAAACTGGAAAAAGTTCCTTAACCTTTCTGAGACTAAGTTTCTCATCTGCAAACAGCTCCATCCCTTCAGTATGGATTTACCAAGTATCCACTGACTGACAGGCTTCAGGCTTTCTGGCAGATGAACCATATGACAGGAAAACCAGGAAGGAATATGTTGATGGTGAGGAGGTGATACTGATGCTTTGCTCAAGAAATTATGTATGATGATGGATGACCTGATATAACTTCAGATAGCAATGAGAAAACATTTAGCCCTCTGTGTTACCTGTTCAAATGCAGATTTGAATTTCAGGAACTTAGACAATATGGATTGTATTCATTCAATGCTTAACGTTGTATTCACTCAGTGCTTAGCATTGAATGTCCAAGACCAATAAATTTTTCAGTTTCCTACCTAGCAGATTTTGTGGTTATACATTATGATCCTAAAAGCAATTTCATACCATGTGTTGGTTATTGTTTGAGAAAGGAGAGAAAGGGAAAATAACAGTTTTTTCCAAGTCTTTATTCATGAATGTTTTAAATAAAGGAACATGAGAGAAAACCAAACAATTCCTTCCTGTTCTACTGAAAAAAAGAACAAAAAAGTCCCAACAATAACATCTAACCCCTAGACCAAACAAAAACATAACTTAAAATAAAAATGAAAAATGGACAGGGAAATAAAAAAAAGTCATGTTCTCAGAAAATATTGTTTAGAAAACTATCAAGAATAAATTTCCATACCACATTGTGCATGGATGTAATTTACTGTGAGGCATTAAGGACTGGGAACCTGTACAAAGCATGTAAGATCATCAAAGTACATTTCAGCATCCGGTTTAGAAGTGATCCCTCTCAGTATCCCCTGGCATTTGGGTAAGCATCAGCAAGTTAAGAAGGTGAGAAAATGAGCAGAAGTGGCAGGAAGAGTTTTTAGACATTCTTAGTAGAATATAAAACACTATTTGAGCTGGGGCACTGGCCAAGCAGTGGTGTTATTTCCCAATAGGGAAAGTTTCTTGTTTATACCTTCTGCATAAAAAAAATAATACCACACATAACAGTATTGTCTTACATGACAGAAGCAGCAAAACTGCTGTTAGAAATTTTGCTTTGGTTCCAACTGGAAACACAGAGAAGACCTCAAAGTTTACTCTGGTGAAATAACTGAATGTGGTGTGGGAATACCAAAATGAAGGCAACCTGGAACACCTCTAGTGGTACTTCCATCTGCCGCCTGTACACATAGTGAAGTGTGCTGCTTTTTGGAGAGCAGTCCCTCAAATGCATAAGATAAAGCTGAGTATATTCATTTAGGGATGATAAACAAAAAAAACACAGCAAAAATCCTTGTCAAGTTACTATCAGCTGAAGGTCTTTTTCTTTAATTGGTATAAATAATTAACCAGAACTCTTTGTGGATGACTAAGCACGATAATAGAGTTGTTTCCTGTGGAGGTCGAGATTATACCCTTTGTAATACTGAATAAACTAGTCAGCTTGTAGGAGCAGGTGGTTTCTTATGGATAGGGCTAGAAATATTCAAAAATCATATTCTGCTAACCAAGACTCACAGAGCAAATTTTCAAATATGGAAAAGGGTTGTGGTTTCTGGGTATGAGAGACTTCTCAGTCTGGGTTTTTAGGACTTATTATTAACAGAGCATATAAATATACCCAAGCTAATTTGGATGCCTAGCACAGATTTTCCTGTAATCTGCAGGTGAATAATGTATGTAGTACGATTTAAAAAGAAAGGATTCAAAAAAAGAACACCAGACAGAGAGAAAATCTGCCTTGTGTTACGCATAGCTCAGCCAGATGGAATTGTATGACTTATATAAAAGTAGCCAATCTTGTCAGGGGATTTCCTGTAGTAGATAGTATTATAAATATACCAGCTGTGATTTGTGAAACAGATAGATCAGGGATCTCAAACAGGATTCTATGAGTTATTGCCACTGCCTCTATCAGCACAACTGGACCACTACCTTCTTTCATTGACTGTATGGCCCAGCGATGTAGACAAAAATTTTATCCCTCTGTAACACACATGAATTTTTTCCACATCTTGGATAACAGTATTTTGTTAAAAATTCTGTCTCATTGAACCGATTAGCAGTCTTTCAGACTTGAGACTTCTGAACTGACCTTCTGGGTAGGGCATGTGTGCACACATGAGCATGCATACACATGTATTTCCCTGTGTGGTAAATTCTTTGTTTTCTAAGTGAAGAAATTAACAGCATTTAATGGTACAAATAAAAAATTTCAATGGCAGTGTAACTGAAGCTTTACTTCAGTGAGACTTTTCTCAAAAAGAAATTAAGATGTGAGCAATGTCTGTGATATTCGTTATGACACTGAATTTCACCTTAACTTAGCAGGATCTGCAGCTGTTGAAAATTGATTTAATGTTTGTCATGTAAGACTGTGAGACAATAAAGCAGATTTCCTGCTGCATCCACTTTACCCCAGGTAGTGATAGGCTTTTACAAAGTCAATACCACTCCTCAAGCCTCTGTGTCACCTCTACAGTGGCTTTAATACTCCGGAGGGCTGCTCTAGATTATATTTTCTGGCATTATTCTCAGCTTTGTTCATTGTGCTTACTGCCCCTCATTTTATGCACAGGCTAGAGGATAAGTCTTCTATAGTGGCTTATGCACTCCAGTTTTGACCAGGCCATGAGGAGGTACCTTTTGTCTTTCTATGGGAAGGTGAGATAATTCCTAGATATCCATATTTCCTTCTCTTTTCTTGATGACCAAAATGTCAATGGTTACTTCATTGGCACTCTATAATACAGTGAGCTACCATGAATTCCCACTCATCAGCACCTTTACTCACAGCCTCACTTCACTAATTAGAAGATCAGAGTGTTTTCCAGCTTACTTGAGTTTCAGTGGTGCAGCTTGAAACTAGAATTTTTCATTAATTACATGGAAATTGATTCTTCACTCTTTTGCAGAACTAGAAATGATAAACAGTTTTATTATCTTTTTCTTTATGGAGCTCTCCCTTGTAGCTTTGTTTCTTCTTCATTTCTTTTGCCTAGGTTTGTAACACAGCACTCTTTAATCAAGAACAGTAGGTTACCTCCTCCACTTCTAATTTGGCTCCACATTTTTCAGGTATCTTTCTGACACTCCCTTTTACAATTTACAAAAAAAAATACATTGCCAAATTATGTAGCTTCACCGGTATAATGCTTTGATCGTGTAGTGGTAAAAAGAGACAATACATCTTCCATGAGCACCCATCTTTCATTTTCATTTCTCTGCTTTCCAGTAAGACTAGTCCACTTACCAGAGTTGTGATATGAGCTTTACCTTTGATGTTTCTTCATTGCTTACAGCTACAGAAATCTCAGCATGTTTTCTCCAGGCTGTACAAGGTGAGCTGCTAAATTCTCCATAAAAGTGCAACGTCACAAATACATGGAGTTTGAAGGGACAGAAAGAGACCAATTTATTCTGTCTCCAACCAAAGTATCAAGATCAAATGCGTATCTCTGAAGGGCTTTTTCTTTGCATGTTCTTAAGAGCATCCAAAACCACAGGCAGAGCAGTAGCCTGTAGCCTGTTCCTAAATATTCTACACACAAAGATGAAATTTTCGTTATTTTATCCTTAGTTGTCTTTACTCCCAATTGGGTTAGTTTTAACCTTCTCTAAATGGCTGCAGAACAAAATTATGAGATTTCATTTTCCTATTGCAAAAAACCCCAAAAGTCAAGCACCTCTACTTCAAACTAAAACAAAATTTTCCCTAACTTCTCCATATCAAGAAACTTTTCTAAACTCTTTATTTTTCCATCCTGAATCAGCTTCATTCTTGTCTCAAAATACAGAGTACTTGCTTTATGTTTTTTATAGGGCTTATTGTTACCACTTTATGAGCATTCATCACTGAATTAATTCATAATAAAATTTAATAACCTCCTGGAAGAGACTCCAATTAAACTCCTAGATGCAATTTCTGTTACTGTCCTATTGATAGCTGCATGTAGAATATGACTTTAAAAAACAAATTATGTTCTTAAACTTTGCTTGAAATATTCTTGTTTGTATGTGAGAATACCACAAAGGACCAAGTACAAAAGACACATTAAGATCAATAAGCCTCACATCTGTCGTCTTCTCTGCCTTTGTACTATAAGAGTATTTGATGTTTTGGTAAATTTGCTACAATTATTTTTTTCTTACTTCTCAGGAATATATGTGTGTATATATATATTTACATTTTTTTCTCTGTTTTCTTTGGCAAATTAATGTTGACACTCTCAAAGTTTTTTTTTTCTTCAGGAGTAATCAATATGTTTGATTTCCTTCAGTCATTTAGTTCCCCTTGTTTTCTTTAGGTTATTATGAATAAACAGTTTTAGTGCAGAGATTGTTCTGAATGGTTTCTTAAACATGGTAGAAATTGTAATAATTTACCATATGATTACATTGCCTTTAAGATCAAGCTGATAAAAATTATTTCACTGGGATCTTTCATGTATACCTGCCCTCCCAGAAAATACCTGCCTCCCATCTTTTCTTAAAACATATTCTTTCCATTGAACACCCAATCTCACAGATGTCCAGTGTCCTTCAGAGAGTCTCTACACTGAGCCCCTTCCCTGAACCAGCCCATGAGGCTGTTATTTCTCTTCAGATTTTCTTCTGAGACATATTTTTTTGATGATTCATATAAGAAATGGACAAATTAATATTCATTTAAGCAAAAGATGGGCAGAAACCATACTTACCAATATCAACAGCAGGTTTTTATCATTTTACCTAATAACGTGCATGACATTTGTTGCAGATGAAAAACATATGACACTAATATTCAGAAGGAATTAAATTCCTGGGAATTGCTGAAGTTGCAAATGCAGCTTTAAAAGATGCATTTTTTTTCTGTTTATGAGACCATTAGTCATTTGTCTTCCGTGGTGGATTTCTAGAATGCGATTATTAAGCAACTAAACTGACTTTCATCTTACAGTACAGCATAAGAATTACAGTTTGTTTACTATATTTCTCATAGCACTTGAAATGATATTTTATCCACTGTTGACAAGACTACAAAGTTTTTCTATTTCTGTACCTCAACTTGTCTGTTGGAAAGAGAGCTTAAATTCTCTGCTATTTCATCACTTGTCATTAAATAATCCTAAGTGGCATGTGCCCAAAGGGGTTTCTATGTGGTGGTGCTCTGCAGTGCTATACCTAGGCAATAGCCTCTTGGAGCAAAATTTCTAATTCCGGGTTAGAAGTGTAAACATCTCATCAATATGTTTTCTGCTGAGCCCAAGATTTGCCCCCTCTTAACTGTCACCCACATTGTCACTTGCAAGGCCTCAAACTTCCCTGCATTCTTGATCACTTTCTTGTCCGTAAAGTTATCTATTTTCAGCTAACATCCAATTAAAGTCACAAAAATGTAAGTTTCCTGAACTGGCTGTTTGGAGGGCTCTGAGGTATTACTGGTAATAAAAAAAGCAACAAAATTTTAAAAGTTTGGTAACTGATAAATCCTATTTTTCTGAGAAAGTAATGCTAAAGTGTTATTCTGCTGTTTATCATGAACTTATTTGACCTCATTTTAATTGACTCTTGTTATTCTCATTCCTGTAACCTCTGTCCCTCTCTCTGTCTATGGTTAAATGTCAAGCTTTTTAATCCATAGAATTCACTGCCGTGAATCCTAAGAAAGTGAATTGTAGCATGATCACGAATAAAAGAAAAATAAATACAGCCAGCCATTCATAAGGACATAGGGTTAATAATACTTTAGGAGATAGTCTGCAAATGTCTGTCAGATGCAATGACTTGTCCATTATAATCTTTCCTTGTTATTAAAAGAGATTTCATCTAGTTATTTGTTTTTCTCCAGGGTAAATGAATCATTATAAGAGCAACTTTGTTTAGTGGTTTAATGTTTTCATCATTGATGTTACTTAAAACCTGAAGCCATTAGGATGACTCACATGCTCTCAGACTTCAAAACCAAACACATACAACATATACTAAAACTTAATAGTCTCATTATCCTAAATTGCACATCTCACAATAAAGTCCTCAAAATACACACCAACATAAAAGAAACCCCAAACAATCAAAAAACCAAACAAACAGACAAAAAAAAAGAGAGTCAATGGTGCTTTATTACTCCAGCAGCTGAATTCATAGGATCAAACTCTAAAACACTCTGTAGTGACGTAAATACTCTTTGACAGGTTTGGCTAATATTGCCATGGAGAACAAGCATAAGACTGCGGAGAGGGTTGTGGAAGAACTGAGTTTCTCTGCTTATACGGAGCATCATGACCACCTATTGTTTTCTGCAAAACTATAGGAGAATTTTGTGAAACTGCCTCTTGGTTAAATCACAAAACTTTTATAATTTTTAACTTTTCTCCTTGTAGTAAAGTATTTCCAAGGAAACTTTGAGCATAAGAGATCAAATCTGGAATTCCTGTTCCTAATCAGCAAAAACAGGGACATCCTTAGACAAAACAGTAGCACAAAGTTTGAATTATAAGCTTTGGGATGATACTTGCAGTTGTTCACGTATTTGATTTCAAGTGCTTCAGCATCGTAGTATGTATAAACAGTACAATTCATAGTACCCAAACTAGAAACCTAAAAGTAAGCAAAATTACCATTTTTCTTCATTCTCTCACATACACGTGTCCATACTTGCACCCAACCACAAACTCATTCTGCTCCTGAAGTTTTAATAAATTGTTTGGAAATCTAGGCGGTTTCTGTGATTAGAAGATAGCAGACCATTTTTTAGAGTGAGACGCTGCAGAGTTTTATTAAAATGTTAATGATTTATCGATAAGTTCTTCACAAGTTACCCAGTTGCAGATTAAAAAAAAAGGCAAGAAATCCATAGAGTTATTGGATTTCTCATTGCTCATCTGTAAGATAACAGTGCAATGAATAGATCTCCTGTATGGATGTTTGGTTTGCTTTAGTGTGGGTACCTCTCTGCCCGCTCTGCTCCTTCAATTCAGGCAAAAAAAATAACATCACTCTTTTTCATTCACATGGTTTGTATGCTATCTCATTCCTGTTTTGTAACAAGAAAAGTTTTGTGACTGTTCTGCATCAAGTTCTATTGAACTTCAATATAGACATTGAGAACTGTCTCTGCCATATGAGATGTCATATTATATAGAACAGTAGAGACAATAAGATTGGTTTAAAGGTTTATTTTATTATTGGAAATAAAACAGTGGTCTGCACAAGTGAGAGTTTTAATGCTAGGCTGCTGGTTTCTTAAGCAAGACAACAAATATTATGGTCTGAAAAATAAGAGCATTCTTTGCTGTTCTTTGCAGCAATGCCCTTTGTTTTAAACAGTGAAACTGCTTGTGTAATCTAGTGAAACTGACTTCCTCAAACTCTTAATGTGCAAAACAGGCATAACAATTATTACTTCCTAAGTAAGAAATTGAGAACTATTGATAAAAACACTATCTCAGAGGTTTTTAAGTATATTACCATTTTTATTATCTTGATGATGTTCTTTTTATCTGATGTGAATCATGAACATTTTCTTATTAGAGTAAAGGTTTTAATATATGAATATTGCACTTGCTACTAATAACATTGTTTACCATAACTGAAAGAATGGCAAACATCTGGACTGAAAACCTGCATGAGCCTTTCATTCCACTTTAGTTGAAGGCATGCTATCCTGTTTTACATCAATCATTCAATGCATTTACTTTGGGACTATTAGGTGTAGGGTAATGCCTGCAGACTGTGAGCACATTTAAACATATATTTAGTGACACTCTGGTGAGCTTATGAAGGAAAGACAAAAAAGAGATTAAAAAAAGTTCAGTAGAACAGAAATTCTTAAGGTCTTCTATACAAGGCCTATCCTGTATTAAAAAAAAAGTAATTTAATTTCTTTTCTCTGTTTTCATGTTATTTTCAAGCAAGCCATAATACCATTTGGACTAATAAATACTGCATCAAATTTGTCACCTCTAAAGATGAGAGAATGAAAATTACAAAGAAGAGATTCATATTAATGTCAAGCCTTGAAAAGGTTATTTTTTTTTAGCATTTGAATTTAAGACCTAAATTAACCTGCTCCAGTGTCTTCAAATGCTACAAATGGAAACTGAAATGTAAAAATCATTCCTTTTGCTGGTCTTCTGTATTTGCCTTCATTCAAAGAAACAGAGAAGCTATTCCTATAAAGGAATGTACCTCACAGTTTTCTTTCTTGCAGGTCAATTCACTAAGATCCACTCTCCTGCAAAGACAAGTGGTTCAATGTTTTGTTCAGTTTAGTCCCAGAGAGGTAATTAGCAGGAGTAAAACAAAAGTAGTGAATGAATAATAGAATTGCAATCCCCCCCCCTCCGCCCCCTCCTCCCTCATTTAAGGAAGACTTACTCCCTTCAGACAGGTATGTCTTACATGAAAACACAAGACAGGCACTTCAGAGACACAGAACACCTGTAAAACTGCTGACTTCAGCCCCTGCAGGACTTCTTCTGTGGAGGAGGGTCCCTGAGTAGCACCATGCAATCACAGCAGTTTCTGTGTCAGCTGTTACCAGCTCTCCTGGCACCTGCTAAAAGTATAGGTTTCCCTAAATCTTGGCATTTCTGGACAACCAGGAAGGTTTTCAGTGTGAAATAGTAAGACATGACATCTTGAAAAGTGCCATATCTTATTCCAGAGCTTTGATGGCTGCTATGGGCAGATGGACATGCAGGTAACTGAACGGAGTAAGGTGTTGTTGTCACTGGTTAAACAATATGCCACCTTTTTATGTTTTCTTCTTGTAAGTCAGTTCAGGAAGCCCATGCATAATTCGATATGACTTGTGGAAATAAAGCATAACCACATTTGTTGTCAGTTAAATAAAGAACTTAACCTTTTTGCACACATACCTTTTCCTCCTCCCTCAACACCCATCATACTTCATCATCTGTTTCCAAAATTAGTTGTGAATCTTTTCACATTGAGTTTCTTTCTTAGGAAACCTCAAAACCTTACTCAAAATGATAAGATTACATTGATTTCAGATGGCAGGATGTTCATCTTTTTTGTCTGCTTTTAAGCTGTAGCTGTAGGGATAATTACTAAACTCACACGTTCTGGAAAACTGGCCTCATTTTTTCTCTCACTGTCTGCTACGTTCTCACCTGGGCTCTAGTTCCCTTACCCTTTACTCTGTATTTTGAGCTTTTCTTATATATTTATTTTTCTGTAAAGAGCTGGGGGTTATCTTGTAGCTGATGTTTTACAGAAGTCCCTTGAGTGTCTGGGTGACCTCCATGCACTGACACATACATTAGAGAAGCAAGGAGAAAGGAGGTTGGCATGTAGCATGAGAATAAGAATTTAACAATTGCTGCATATAATGGCATAATGCCATACCATGGATTTCTTTTGTTGTGCCCCTGGGCTCCAGTGGATGTTTAAGAAGAATGGCATTTCCTGACTTTTTCTTTTTTAAAGCCCACATTGACTTGGCAGCTCTTGACATCTAGGCAACTTTCATGACATCTTTCCTGTGCCTTCATCTTTTCAGAATGCTTTCTGTGGATTTGGAGACCTTTTTCCATAGCTGCTTAAAGATATTTGTCCTGAATTCTTTCCTCACTCATTGCTCTGCCATTTGTGCCTCCCTTGTTTATGAAATGAGCCCTTTTTATTTCAGTCCTTAGCTTTCATCTTATAAAAGTCTTCCTCCTTCCTCAGCTGCTGTAAGAAGCACCTCCGCTAAGGAAAATACTATTTATGTGATCTATGGTGCTGTTGCATTTTAGCAGGATTTTCTTTCCCATCAGCAGCTGAAGTATTCATGCACATTTTTATCATCTACTTCCTTAAATGCTGGTTCTTTCTTCTCAGACCAGGTAGAAAACTGTTTTCTTATCTTGCAAGAAAGTTTAGATTTCTTGTATTTTCTATTGCATGAGTTCAGAAAAAAAGTCAAGAATACACGTGTTTTTGAAATTACTGACGCTTTTTTACTGAAAGAAATAAACACTTTTCAATATTTTAATAGCTTATTTTTATTATTATTTTTTAATAGAAAACTAAACTGGTTTTACCTGTATCAGTGCTCTTATCTGATTCATTGTGAAAATGCCAGTGGGACTCAGGGTGGGATCCTATGGACAGGAATTGGGAGGAGACGCCATTCATAAGCAGGTGCTTCTGGAAGAAACACAGAGTGAATTGATTAGGGAGCTCTGATTTACAACTGAAGTGAAATTGTGTTCATGAGTGTGAATTCAATGTGTTGATATCACCAGATGTATCTCTGTACAGGGTAAGTATCTGCTACACATCTGGTCCTTCAGGTACTCTGCATCTTTAGTTTACTGTGCAAGACTTAGGGTGCAACATCTTCCCCTGTATCAGCTTTCCTCAGCTTACCTCAAGTCTAGATAAGTGAAGAAACAACACAGTAGCGTGCAGATGAGAACTGCCCTGAGGCTGCGTCATGGTCTCTGTGGGTTCTCAGGTTTTAGATATGCTGAGGAACATGGTAGAGACACTCTTGGCCTGGGCTGTACTGCCATAAAAAATAGTGGAATAAGCTCAAGGAGAAATTAAAAAATAGGATTATTTAATGAGATCCTAGTTGACTGCAAAGAGTCAAATACAATCTTGAACCAAAGAAACCATCAAAACTCCAACAGCAAACAAAGAAACACTGTTTAGTTGAAGGTTTAAATTTAAATATCTTAATTTTTTTCAGAACAAGGAATAATTTAGAAAGGAAAGTAGAAACTTCCTAGATAAGGTGTTGTAAATCTAGCTGTAATTCAGTGTTAGGATGGGTTAGCAGGAATTAGCAGGAGAAAACTTGTTTTTCAGCAGGTGCTTTTTTTACACCAGGTCCTTAATAAAACAGGTGAAAAGTAGAGCCAACCCAAGCATTATTTTCTGATCTATGGAAAGTTTAGGTTTTTTGGAAGCCACTTCAATAAAGGAATCTGGGGTAGTGGAGCAAAACTCTTCTTCAACAACAATTATCACGTCAGCAAAGTCTGGAAGACTTTAATTTTCATTGATTCATAAAGTTTCTTGTTTGTTTCTTTTGGGTTTTTTTTTTTAATATTAAACATCTCCATGAACAGATTATTTGTTTGAAACAATAAAGCCAAACCATATAAGCGCTTTTATAAACTACCATCTTTAGCCATCTAGTGGGACATGCCCCTGCCCATGGCATGGGGGTTGGAACTTGATGATCTTTAAGGTTCCTTCATACCCAGAATAACCTATAATTCTGTGATTCTACGATGCTCTGATTGTATACTCTTTTTCACCTTCCCTATCCTGTATTTCATTGTTACAGTTGTTCATTTGTTCAAACGGCAGTTCCTGGTTGCTTTTGTTTTAGAATCATAGAATCACTAGGTTGGAAGAGACGCATTGGATCATCGAGTCCAACCATTCCTATCAAGCCTGAAACCATGTTCCTCAGCACCTCGTCTACCCGTGCCTTAAACACCACCAGGGAAGGTGAATCAACCACCTCCCTGGGCAGCCTGTTCCAATGCCCAATGACCCTTTGAGTGAAAAACTTCCTCCTAATTTTGGTGGCTCTTGTTTTCTTTTCTTGTCATTAAATTTTCTCTTCTTTCTCCTGTGTTGTTGTCGGAGCTGTTATTGCATTTGATTTGATAGACCTGGTCTGCGTTTACAACAAAGATGAGCACCAGAAATCACGTACGTATGTCCCACATGTATATATGCACACACGCACATTCTGTCTTTCACACACGTATGCATGTATTTTTATATAAAAATATGTATTTATATGTAGTAATGGTATTCAATGTGCTGCAGTAACAAATACATTCAAGTATTTCTTCTTGTGATACATCTTGAAGGAGATTGGCTTTTTTAACAACAAAACTATTGTATATGTCTTAAAATTAAAGGACAAGCTTCAGGCAAAAAGATGTATGCACAGCACAAAGCTATTACCTACAAACCCATACCTGCCAGAAGGCAAATACTTGCTTGTTCATTGTTGGAATAGAGAAGAAAATGTATTTCAGTTCTGAGCCCTTTTAAGTATCTCCCTTACACACACAATAAAGATTTTTGGATCAAGCTGATTGCTTTCTTTCTACCAGAGTAATCAAGATCTACATCATTAACCTTTCTGTTTTCCTGGCAGATAATCTGGGAGAGTAGCAAGTGTCTACTCCTCTGGGCTTTGGAGGCAAGCCAACACAATTATTCTCACCCTGTTCTTTGAGGCGGCAGCTGCAGAGAGATCAGGATGCAGAAAACAACCACGAAATCAAAGGGTTATGGACTTGGGAACCAACTCTTCATTCATCTGTGGATCAGCCAGAGCTCCTAACTTGGATGGCAAAACTTGGCAGCTCACTCTCCATGCTGAATTGTTATGAACCATCAGTCAAGCAAAGAATGCCCTCATGAAGATATAATATTTGCCCCATTATACTTCCACCTGTCTTTATTTGCTGGTTGTAGAGGTAGTAGTAGTATGAATATGTAACAGAGCCAAAAGTATGTTGTCTTGCAGATTCTGTTCTCTAATATGTCTAGTTGGATAGTGTTATTGTATAAAGTCTACTGACATTCTGCCAAATGCCAGTTTAAATTTTGTAAAATGTTTTGTGTTCAGAAATAAACACACAAGGAGGAAAACCACTTCCCAATTAAAATGCCTCAGTTCCTAGATTTTGAATACAGCAGCTCTTTTGCGCCTTGGATGAATGTCATTAAGGAGAAGGTCATTACCTGTGAGAGGCAGGTAGAGAGAGGAAACAGGAGTGCCCTGTCTAGGATCCCAGCATCATAAGACAAGAATAATTTCATTACTTCAAGGCTGTGATATCTTCAAAAGAGTTGCTGAAACATTTGGTAAGAGAGAGAATAAATACATGTACAAAGGGAAAAAAAGAATACAGAAAGGTGAAGTAGTTTATCCAAGTCATGCTAATCATGTTGGGCAGAGAAAAGATCCCACACACTCTGCGTCTTCAGCCTGTATCCCAGTTGCTAAGCAACTGTCCTGAATATGAGGGTGCCCAAAGCACAGTATATCAGTTGCTATAACGTTGACACTCTGACAACTTCTGCTTTGATTCATGCTGTATCTAAGGTATAATAAAGAATATAAAAGGACCTTCTTGTCTGTTTTTTTTACTTCAGCTCCTTTGTACCTGATTTTTTAAATAAGAACCCCAAATTAAGAAGCTAGTTATACCTCAAACTTCCTTACCAGTAGATATAAATGAGTATCTCCACTGGGTGAGTCATATAGCCTAAAGTCTGGAGGATCTTACACAGAGATATCTCTCACACATCTTAAAGAGGAAAAGGAGAGTGATTAGGCACCTAGCTTGAGATGCCTCAGTCATAGGCATAATAACAGGTGAGAAGTATCTTGGCTTTCCTTTCTTGAAAAACTGCTGGAATATATTTTTCATCACTGTAGAACTGGCTGAAATTCTTAATATCTAGGGAAAATACCTTGGAATTTTCTGATGGATAGCAATGGATTCTTAGAATTACCAGGTCAATATCTGGAATCCTTTAGCGACAGTGACTTGGCACATCTGCTATAGCTGACTTCTGGATGATTTGCAGCTGGCAATGAGGAGGCATTTATCAACAAGCAAATAAAGTTCATAGGCCTAAAATGACAGCCTAGCCTTTTACTAATTTTAATGGTTTTGATTTCTGGACCCTCCTTGATAGCCAGGTTGTGGCTGAGAAAGAACTCAATCTCCCAGTATTCCATGTGATTTTCTACGTAAACCAGGGTATAAATAAGAAGGGAGAGACACACCTTTCTCTCTCTTCTCTTCCTGTGGCTCTGTGAGCGGGTGCTCTGCTATCAGCTCTGCTCGTGTGGAGAAGTGAGGCCCAGTGAGGCCTTGTGGACTTGAGGAGCACAGCGTGCTGGGGGTTGCTTAATGTAGTCCTGCTATCTAAGGAGAGTAGTAAGATTTTCTCTTGTTAGCTTTTATTGCTTATTCCTGGGTTTCTATTGTGTATATCTGTTTTGGATTTTTATTTTTCTCTTTCTGTTTTCCCTTCAGGGCAGGGGGAGGTTTTTGGGGTCTCTTATCCTGTGTACATGGTATTCTAGTTGCATATAAGTGTAAATACATGTGTATATAATCGTACAGCTTTGGTCTGCTCATTTCAGCATTTCAGTCTCTTTTCTTTCTTCTGCCTTTCCCTTGTTCATGGGAGGAGTGGGGGAAAGGAAGAAAGACTGCAAACACTGTGAGGTTTGGGGGAGGGTCGCACCCAAACCATTACACTAAAACACATCAGAGTCAGGGAGCAGATCTTCAACAATGAATTCCACATGAATTCACATGTGGGCCAAAGATCTCATCAAGAAAGTACTGAAGGTCAGACAATGAAGTGGTCCAGGCAGTTCTGCTTGCACTAAGTACTCACCAAATGGCTTTTGTTTGTACAGCTCCCATGGACTGCATTTCTGAAGCAGAAACCATAAAGCTTTCCAAGGTATCATGCTTGCACAAAATGAAGGTAAGTTAGAAATCAAAGCTGATATCACTAGAGCAGAATATGTACTAGAAAACTAAAACTAAGAAATAAATAATTCCAAAGACAAAATCTGTCGAATTCCAGATGAAGTCTATCTACATAAATCTGACACACCTCAAATACTTTTCAGAGCTACCAAAACATATTGGCATTTAAACTTGTTAGCATTTTCTTACCCAGTCCAAAATGACATTTCTGTATATACTTCTCTATCACAAAAACCTGTCGTAGAGAAATTGCCTGCCTCCCACCAGCAGTTCTTTGATAGTGGTGATGGGCTGTGCTATTCACTTTGGACTTGATCCAAGACTGATTGTCCAGTTGAGGTGAAGTGAATTTTAAATGCTATTTCCAGCTCCAGAATTTATGCTTATATATGTACATGGACATATACCATATAAACACACACACACACGCACAAATAAATAATATGTATATTTGTACATATGTGTAATTAAATGAAAGTTGCAAAGAAAATACAGATATTAAACTCATAGAGGTGAAACTGAAATCCTACTTTAATTCTTCCAAGATAAAAATCCTATCAAGTTGCAGTCAGGGTTTTACTTGGTTGTCTCTCTGTGGGTCTCAGTACTGATGCAGTTTGGGATGCACTGTGGCTCAGACTCAACACAGTGGACAGGATTGCTTAATGCATTTGTGGTTAAAAAGGTTTCTGAGGCATTGCAGGTTCAGTAAGTCCTGAAACTGATATTGCAGTTTCATTATGTCCTAGAAACTACATTGCCTGATGCCTGGGATAATGACATGACTGTTTTTAAGGGATTCTCTGTCTCTTCATGGAAAAAGAAAAATAGAGGATTGCAATCAGTCTGAACATTGACCTTACAAGGGACAGTGTGCAACCGGGTTAGGTAGATACACTGGAACATAGCCATGCAGGATCAGGTACACAAAAGGTCAAAGGATGTGTTAGCATTTTAGATAAGACATGCTACATTCAGTGATGTAAATTCCACCTCTGTGCTGTGAAAAATGTCTTTTTTGTTCATCATGAGAATTTTTCACTTGCAGGATTAGTTAAGGACAACTAAGTATTGTAATAACTTACCTAGGGTCTGTATCTACTTGAATCTTAAAGTAGAAACTCAATAGCTTTCTCAGAGATGAGCTTATGAAGATATTAACAGCTTGATGCAAGATTCTTCACCATTTCTCACACACCAAAAAAGCAGCAGATACTGAGAATAATTGTATTTACTTTTTAATTTTCTTACTTGTTTGACCTTAATTATATTTCCAGCTTCAGTAAAGTTACACTACTTCCATCAACTTAGAAGTCTAATCATTTGCTATATATATATAAATCTATCTTACAGAACAAAATAAAACCCATAAGGAGGGTTAGAAATAACCTGTAAACAGAATCCTAGAAGTCAACAATGAAAATATAATTTTGTAGAACTAAATCAATAAATGAACAATTGTCAATGAATTTGATCTTTACTGAAATCTTAGATAGTGCATGTGTTTTTTTCTGTTCATATTTATTTCTAAAGGCTTGTCTTCTTTGTTGTTTGTTGTTTTCCACTGTCTGCTATTTCCATCATGATGCAGCAACAACATAATAATGTTGGCTGAAAGCCAGATAGAGAGTAGACTGATCCTTCAATGGATTTTTGATGCATGAATGTTTTGAGAGGGCATTTAAATGATGTTTGTGCTTCCCACAGTGTGAAAAAAACCCAACACTGCCAGGCTTCTTTGATTTACTGGAAACAGGCTATCATAATATAGAAATAGTTAGCTGAAATGAGTACACTCAGGTAACTTCTTTCTTTTTAACTGTGTTTCATTTTCTTCTATGTTCACAAAAAGGTTTTCATTCAGCTAGGGCAAAGTGCACACAGTTATTGATGGTTCAAGTATGTATTCCTTAAAATGACAGTTCTGAAAACATTTCTCTCACTACACAGAGAGTGGGAGGGCAGGGGAAAGGAGGAGGTAATTGAGGAAACTGGAAATGAAATGGTGTTCATGGTTGTCAGATGCCATTTCCATTTTAATGAGCATAAAGAAGAATCTCAGAGATCAGCTAGACAGCTTAGGTCTGGCTGACCACTCACAGTGTCAGATATTGTGAGAGTCTGAGTTGACCTTCATGACTTGAAGGAAGGAATAGATCTCCTTTCCTCCTTCCCTGGGATAGACTGGTACTACTGCAAGTTTTTGATGTTTCACAATTTTCTGACTAACACGACTTGAGGCTTCAGTGAGGTGAAAGCTGTGTTGTACATGACAGCATAACAGTACAAAGGCATTCATCATGCCTCCACTCCATAAACCTGCAGTCTGAAGGACAAATATTGATGATTTGGCAAAGCAAGTACTCTAAGAGGGGAAGATTACAAGTAATAACAGGATGTGTTGGTACAGCATAGCTCAGTACATAGCTTGGAGGAAGGCACATGTTGCTACATTAGGACTGATCTTTAACCCATCTAGCCTAGTGTCTTGTTTACATGATGTGATGGTTTGAGTCAAAACTCTCCCCCAAACCCTCACAGCGTCCGAAGCCCCTCCTTCCTTCCAACCCTCATCCCCCTGTACAAACCCAAGGGAGATAAGGAGAAGAAAAGAAAGGCTGAAAATACTAAAAACAAGCAGACTGAAACTAAGTGATTATATATANAAAGGAAAGTGTCCCACCCCCAATTACACCCTTATTTACGTAGAAAAAGTTGCATGGAATATTTGGGAGTTGTAGTTCTTCCTCAGCCACAACCTGACTATTCTGAAGGGGCCAAAATCAAACCATGACACATGACTAGCTGATACCATATGTTAAAGGATTTGGAGCAGTGTGTATAAGACACCACATGGATTGTTAGTGTTCCTACTAGATGGTCATGCCTATATCAAGAAAGTCTATAGAGCCTGTGCTGCAGAAGCAGTGTCAGAATGGTCATTCATGAGTACATATATATCTCTCCAGGTGCACAATGACGCAAGCTGCTCTGTGTCTGAAAATAAATATTTGGTACATAGACATAGTATTATTCTGTGTGCAGAACATGAAGACTGGTGCTTATCATGCACAGGTCTCTGATACATATACCACATTTTATGGAGTAACTAAAATGTGAGCAACTGGGTCCTCGGAGTCTTTTATCTCCAAAGGTTGTGGGATTTGGACACCAGCCTAGGAGAGTGCTTCAAAAGAAAATTCAAGAAATCTAGCCTTAAAAACCAGCTTTTAAATACTTCTGAACAAATATTTGGCCTTTTTGTTTCAACTTCAGCACTTCTTATATGTTTATATATTTATTTGAAGTGTCCTTTGGTTTTCAATTTTGTTGTGTCAGAAGATTCCCCAGCTTAATTACTCATTACAGGAAAAAAAGAATATTGTTGACTTTTATCTGTTTTTAAATCACTACCCTCCTTAATTTTGTTGTACATTCTCTTGCCCTGCCACAAGATGAGGAGAAGAGAAGCACCTAATTTTCCTTCTCAAAGTAATTTATTTTTATCCTTTCATTATGTCCTTTTGTGCCTTGTTTTTCTAGGGCAACCCTTTCCAATCTTCTCAATCATTTCAGAAGACTTTTTTTTTTCCTTTTAAGGCATGGATCACTTTCCTTTATCAAAGGAGATACCATTCTAATTTTTATAAACATTTTTTTAATTTTTTAAATTGTTTTGTTTTCTGTGGAACTGCAATAATACTTCTCAAAATTTTTTCAGATGAGACCACATTTTGATTTATAGAATGGCTGTGTAGTATTTACTGCATAATTCCCCTTCTCAGTTATTATGAACCTTCACATCTTGTTTGAATTTTTTTCCTTAAAACTGCAGCCACATATGGAGTAGGAATCTGCCTTCACTGATACCCAGATCCCTTTCCTGGGTTGAGACAGTGAATGTAGGCTCCTGTCAGATGTACAAGTAGTTTAATTTATTTTTTTTTTCCTTTCAGTATGCCTTTGCAATTATTGGTGTTGAACTTCATTTGCCCTCACTTTATTTCTCACATGGTTTAGCTGAATCTCTTTGAAGTTTCTCACAGATCTCTCTGGTCTGTGCTAGCTAAATAATTTTGTGTCATCTGCAAGTTTGCTAACCTCAGTATTACCTTCTTTCAAGATCATTAACACAGATTTTAGACACGGGATTTAAAGCAAAACAATTGGGCGAGGCATCCCACTGTTCACCTTGTGCTACCGACCATTTACTCCTTCCCTTTGTTTCTCATCTTTCACCAATTTTCAGCCCATGTTTGATGTACTCCATGAGCACATCAAATAAGTGAAACCATAAGTGTGGTTAAGCACCAGCATACTCAGTTTTTCTTATTACTTTGAAAACAATTTTCATGGTAAACACACTGTGTCTCCATCCCTTTCTCCAAGAAATCCCCTTTTGTTCTTCTATTACTTTTTTTAACAGCTCTAGAAATCCCTTTGGTACACCTAGACTTTGGAAATGTTCAAGAAACATATATAAAGTCATGTATGTAGATCAGTATTTTAGAAAAAAAAAATGAGAGGAGAAAACTTTATATTGGTTGCTGAGGTCCCACTTCACACACCTTCTTAGCAACAGGTGTCTTTCTGAGCATATTCTACGCGTTTCTTCGATTCCTGTTCACAGAATCAGAGAATCATAGCTTAGGGCTGGAAGGGACTGTAAAGATCATCTATTTCCAACACCCCTTTTATGGGCAGGGACATCCCATTGGATCAGGTTACTCAAGACCTCATCCAACCTGGCCTTGAACACCTCCAGGGATGGGGCAGCCACAGTTTCCTTGGGAATGCTGTGCCAGTGTCTCAACACTCTCATGGTGAAGAAATTCTACCTAATGTCTAGTCTAAGCCTGCCCCTTTCCATTTTATACCCCTCATCCTATTACCAAAAGCCTTTATGAATAGTCCCTCTCCCGCTTTCTTGTAGGCCCCTTTCAGGTATTGGAAGGTCGCTGTAAGATCTCCTCAGAGCCTTCTCCAGGGTGAAAAACCCCAACGCTTTCAGCCTGTCCTCACAGGGAAGGTGCTCCAGCCCTCAGATCACCCTTGTAGCCTCCTCTGGACCTGTTCCAACAGGTAAATATATTTCTTCTGTTGAGGGTGCCAGAACTGGACACAGTACTGCAGATGAGGTCTCACAAAGGAGGAATAAAGGGGTGGAATCACCTCCCTTGCCCTGCTGGCCACACTTCTTCTAATGCAGCACAGGATACAGTTGGCCTTGTGGGCTGCTAGTGCAAGTTGCTGGCTCATGTTGAGCTTCTCATTGACCAGCACCCCCAAGTACTTCCCTCTAGGGCACTTTTCTATCACATCATCCCTCATCGTTGTACTGAAAATGGGGATTGCCTGAGTCCAGCTGTAGGACCTTGAATTTGGCCTTGTTCAACAGGTCAATTTGTGGTTCATACAGGCCCACTTCTCCAGCCTGTCCAGGTCCCTCTGGATTACATCACATCCTTCCAGTGTGACAATTACACGACTCAACAGGGTGTCATCTGCAGGCTTGCTGAGGATGCACTCAATCTTGCTGTCAATATTATTGATGAAGATATTAAACAGCACCAGTTCAAGTATAGAACCCTGAGGGATATCACTTTTCACAGAACTCCATCTGGACTTTGAGACATTGACTACTGCTCTTCTCTACNACGGAAGGGGTCACTGGGCATAGGAACAGGCTGCCCAGGGAGGTGGTTGATTCACCTTCCCTGGAGGTGTTTAAGGCACGGGTGAATGAGGTGCTGAGGGACATGGCTTAGTGTTTGATAGGAGTGGTTGGACTTGATGATCCGATGGTCTCTTCCAACCTGGTGATTCTATGATTCTATGTATACGACCATCCAACCAGTTTCTTATGCACCATACTATCCACCCATCAAATCCATATCTCTCTAATATTGAGAGGAGGAAGTTGTGGGGGACCGTGTCAAAAGCTTTACAGAAGTCTAGACAGATCACATCCTTCAGTTTACCCATGTCCACTGCTGAGGTTACCCCATCATAGAAAACCACTAAGCTAGTCATACAGGATTTAACCCTGGTGAAGTCATGCTGGCTGCTGTTAATCACCTCTATGTCCTCTATGTGCCCATAACTGGATCAAGCTCAGCTTTTAAAGAGTGGAGGTCCTGACTTTGATGACACAGAACAGCTGTATTTTACAACCTGGTGTAATTAAAGGATTTTTCTACCATTTTCTACCATTCCAAGTCTGTCATTTTCTTCTTGTTGGTAAGTTCTGTGCTACTGCAGTATTTGAAAGCTCCTTCCACAACTTTACTGTGTAAATCAAGCTCACAAAATCAAGCTAGACTGTGAATCCTCCCCAAAATGAATATGAAACTTCTTCTCAAATACATTGCAAGATGAACTTAAAAATGATTTGATTCTGTAAATAATCTTTTCAGTTAACTAATTGGCCAGCAAGTGAGTATAAATGATGTATGAGCACAGTCAAATCAAATGTGTTTATTTCCTGGAAAGAACAGTCATAGAAAATGTTTAGTTATGTTCAAGCATTTCTGCCTAGGAGCCTTGGCAATATGCTGATTAAAAAGGGAGATGTTTTCACTCAAGTACCAGAGTGCTGGCACTGAGGCATAACCTACTTCCTTCTTGTATCTGGGATACCTTATTTGACAGTAGCATTCTACATTCCATGAACACTAAGGCACTGAATGAGGTCCTCTGATTTTGCCTGTAAATGTTGCTTTCCAAAGACTGATGTTTTGACTCCATCCCATTCAATAGCAAAAAACTTAATTTTTAGGTTCATAACCACTGTAGCAGGCTCTGCAGAATGGGTTTTGTACATGAGACAATGAGGATCAGTAAGTTATTTAGGGAAATATGTAGGAAATTCTGAGGAATATCTTGTTGTTTTCAGTATTTTATAATTGGAACTTTGCAGTTAATTTACTCCAGTAGGAATGTTCAATCATAATCACTCTGTTTCTTCTTTAATGAAAACAAACAAACAAGCTCAGGCAAAATTCTTTATTTTTTTTTAAAGCTGGAATGAAGGGAGTTGACTGTGTTTATATAATTAATCAACCTTTTGATCTACCTTCCAGCATGTAGGAGATCTCAGTTCAGCTCCCTCCTATGCCTGAGGAGGTCCAGAAGTACACTGCTTATCTCCTGAAGCAGAAAAACATTATCAGTAGTAATTCAGAAAGTTTCACTTTCAAATATCCAATATGTCTGTCTTGTTTGCACCATGTTAAAAAAACAGGAGAACTGAATTTAAATCCTTTCTTCAAAGTAGGCAGCTTTCTGTAAAAACCTCCTTACTCTTCTGATTGTGCTAACAAATTTTCTGTTATTTATGATGGGGAAGGAGTATCTCTGTTTCCTTTCTATTTGCGTTGACTTCTCTTAGGTTTTTAGCACAAGATGGTTAACTGTTTATCTAAGTATTGATAGTGGGGTTTAATTCTTGATTTTTCTGTGCATTTCCTACTAGAAGGTTTATGTGACTTTTACATAAGCCTGGCAGCTGCCTTACACCTAGTTTTAGTCATTTAACCTTCTCGTCATCTTCTGTAAGGGAACCTAAGTGTTATAACACTGTTGAAGAAGAAAGATTTCTCTAAGACATAGGAAATTAAATGTGATTTGCCTTTGGAAACTTCATACTGTGTTCCTAAGTCACAGCTTCCATCACAAAGTAATGTAATAACATTCTGAGATCCATCCAGTTTTAAGCACCTGTGCTCATCTTTTTTCCGAGTCTTTATGGGAAAGTAATAGCGTATCTCCATTCAACTTTGGTTGATAGAGTATTTTTGAAGGGAATCTCCTGACTGCTCCTAGTGATTACACTTTGGTTCTTATTACAAGGGGGCCTCAAAACCTTTCAAATGAAGCAAAATTGAAAGATCATCTTCAAAAGCACTCATGATGCACCACCTATTGGGTCCTAGTTCATAGGTCTAGACTAAAGCTAATCTGGAAAAAAAAAAAGTGCTTTTAAATGTAAAATGGCCCTCAACAGCAGCTGTTTCACTCTGTAGTTCTAATCCTGTTGCCCTACAACCCTTGCTTATAATGACATAGAATTGAAGTAGAATAGGTACCTAAATTTCTGAGAGTTGTATTATAACTTTGGCCCAATCTACTAAATTCTGGAAATGCTCTTAATTCAAGAAGTAGTGGATGAGCATGTCTTCTTCAGTGAGAAACTGATTTTGCATCCCTCAATCATAAAAGAAAATTTTCTTGTGCAGTCTAGAATACATAAATCCTTTTAGCCTCTTTACTATGGGGAAAAAGAAAAAGCTTTAAGATGTGAACTATAACCAGGTAGTAAACTAATGCTAATTCCTCTTCTGTAGGTCAACATTCACTTATTAAAGAATGAATAGAATGAGAAAAACTTGAAAAATTGGAAGGATTCATACTTGACAGACTTCATAAATATTCTTTTCCTCACAGTTTTTATCACAGAACTCTTTCCCAAGCTACAGTCCCCAAATTAAGAAGTCTAATAAAACATATGTAGTAATTTCTCTTTTCTCTTTCAAGAGTGAAACAAAACTCAGTGGGACCTTTTTTTTTTTTTACTTTTAGAGGGATAGAAATTAGAATTGACTAATCAGCTTGAATTGTGTGGGGAACATTATGAGTCATCAGGAGGAAATTCTGCTTCATCTTTGTTTAAAAAGAAATTAAAAAAATGAGGATTTTTAAAATTACCAAAAGAAAAGGAAGATTAACTGTGCACTGAATGCAAGAGCTTTCCATGAGACCAAATAAGTCTTCTATAAACTGATTTGCCTTTCTAACTGCGATTTAGTAGAGTGACACCTAATTTGTTCTGAAAGTCATTGATGCCTCCAACACAATGGAAGATGACAGCTTGCATAACCTCTCTTTCAGCTCTCATCTCATTTATTCTGTTTGAAGTCGAGTTCCGACAAGAGAGAGGCACAGAATTAATATTACCTTAGATCAGCTCAGTCTCCAGAGAGAGCAGCAAAAGCTTTTCTGGAAACAATAAACCCTTTAAACATGACAGGAGGAATAGGACCTTAGGAGGTATCCACTATTAAAGAAAGAAAAAATATATATCTATGTGGGTCACTTTGATTATTTCTTTTTTTTTTCTCCTTAACAACAAAAGATGAACTACTGACAGTTTTACATACAAATTTAAAGATTTTAAATAGTTTATGGTTAACATTGTATTATAGACACGCATACACACACCAACATATATACATATGTTTTCTTTTTTATTATTGTAGCAGAATCCCTAGCTGAGAATGGTATTTGTTTTGACTTTGAAATTCCCTGCTTGTTTGATCTGGTTCCTTTCCAATTTCAGATAAAAATCAGGAAGGGAAATTCCCATCACATCTTATAGTTTATAAGGTCAAATTTAATTATTGCAATTTGCATTTAAAATTAATATAACACTTTTAAAGTAAATCAGAGGAAGCCAACAAGATAATTTGTGCAGACAGCTTTGTAGAAGGAACAAAAATAAAGGAGCATGATGTTTTCTGTGTAGCTGTGTACACTTTAATCTGTGGTCTACAGAACATCAGCAAGGCAAAATTGGCACAATTCCATTCAAGCAATAAACCTAGAGTGAATTATGCCAGCTAGTGGTCAGGCCTTATATATGTATGTATGTCTGTGATTGACAAATTAGATAGTTGAGAGGAAAATATGTATAGGAAGACTAGAAATGTTGTTGTTTATATAAAACCTTCACATAAAACTACGATGAAAGAAATCCCCCCAGGTTTTTAACAACTAGGAGTGGACAGACTTAATACGGGGGCTATCCATTAATAAATAATCTACTGAATGGGTAAACCTTGCAGCATTTTCTTTTTGTGAATCTCAATAGACTTCAGATTTCTATCAGTAGACATCCAATTTACATGTGAATCATGATTTCATCATATCATATCCTGTCATTCCACTAGGAATAATTTCCTGTCATTCCACTGTGAATCATTTCAGGAAAGTACAGATGACTTAATAATTTACAATTAAATAGTTCATGTCATGCTGGAGCAAACCATGTGAAAAGAATCAGTGTATTTGCCACACAAATGCAAATACCTCTGGGAAATACAGAATGGAGAAGAAAAGAAAGGAAGGGAGAAGGAGGAAAAGGAGAAGAAAAGGCTATAATTTAATGATGGATTGCAGATAGGCAGTGTTTAGTGGGACTGTGGAATAGAACCCCAGTTTTAATAGAAGTCAGAAATGTAGAATATAAATGAGGTTGTTAAGTAGATTGGAGAGAAGGCAGCCAAAATATCACTTTGTTGGAAGAGTGATATAAACCTTTCCCATTCTGCTGAATAGAGAACACTTAACAACCTCAAGGGATGAGCTATAGGCCTGAGATTACACTTGCCTTCTCACTGAGCAATTTTCTAAATGAATGTCACTTGTCTCATGCAAACTCCCAATCGCGTTTCCTGCATCTTCTCACCCCCATTCTTGAAAAAAAAATTAACGAGCTTAAGTTTTCAGCATTTTATTACAAGTTCAATGTCCTTTATCAGCAGCTTTGAACAATTCGACATATGGCTTTGTGTTAATTTGTTCACTTTTGCTGTGCCTTGTATCTTCTCAATGATGTGTGGCCAACTCCACCTTATTCGCTTCCGACTGGAGGAGCAGAGATAGGAAACACGTTCTTGTGATCTCAGACATGTTGCCATTACTTTGCATTTCGGGATGGATTCATCTTTCTTAACTTCAAGCAGTTACAATACAGATGCCTCTGTCTGAGACATTCTGATTCTCTTTATGGTCTATGAAAAGAAAAATGTTCTTTAAAGGACTGATCTGTCCTACATTAATCTGTCTAGTTCAAAATAATATTAATTTCATTACACTTATGCCTATTTCTTCCTGTTGTCTCTGAAAAGAATTTATAATGGCAGCCCAGAGAGAAACATCTACAAGTTATATGTTCAAAATTACATGTAATTAATGCTATACTGCTTATATATACTGCTTATATATACTGCTTATCCAGATAAAGGAATGGATGCTGAAAAGGGTTTTTGAGTAGAGATGAATCTACCTCTCCCAAGCAATGAAAACAAACAGAAGATTACTTTCTAGCTGAGATCTGAAATAAAATCACTTACCTACTAGACAAATCCCCCTTGGGAAAACATTCTGCCAGGGTGAGTCATCATGAAGAAGGTCAAAACTTAGAACACAAAACCAGAGAAGGACAGATTAAAAAAATTAGTCCTTTGATGGCGTGTAGCAGTTGGATTACCTTAATTCCTTCAATGGCATTAATTTACTTCTATGTGATGAGGGTAAGTCAAAAGATGTCATACATCTCTGCAACCACACTTTAAACTTGTTCTTTAAATAAGCATGGAGTTAAAATGGTAAAATAATGAGGAGTGAATGACAAATGCAGGGTTTCATTATGATAAGCTTTAATGTAATATTTGTCTCTGGCTTGTAAGGAAAGTTGAGTAATTCTGTGCATAAATTCACGGGAAATTTTAGGAGTAAAAATCACATAAAACATGGTGCATGGTTAGATGCTTTTCTGAATGTAAGGTAGGTTAGATAGTAGAAAGGTAAATTAACTCACATGGGAGTTAACTTCCAGTTTACTCAGTGCAAAGCTTGAAAATGCTCAAACAAGTTACATCAATGAAAGACTACACATATCAAAGATTACGCAGTCATTAACAAATAACAATTATTTCTCAGATGTCACCCCAAGACAAAATTGGCAAAAACTATTTAATCTGTGGGTGGACCCACAGCCCAAAACAAACTAAATAAGAACAAGATAAAATCCCTGTCTTTCGTAGCTGCATTTCAGAGGGCTACATACAGTGAATCCAAGTTATATTCTGTAAGTCTTTCATCTAGCTTCCCTCCAGAGAACAAGATTGAAAAAGTAATGACAGAATCTGCTTTTAAAACAGTAACTTTGTGGTTATAGCAGCCCTGCAGGACTGGGAAAGCTCTGTTCTGTTCCTCCCTACAGGGATTTGGTCTCTTTCCCTCCTTACATCTGAAGAATTTTGAAATTTATTTGTGCTAAATAACAAAGTTTCAACAGGGTACCAGGAATTTATACCTGCCCTCCTCAGTTCACAATGGGAAACTATCTCATCTGTTACGTGATGAGATCAGGCTAGAAGCATTCTAGACTTTGCAACCATTTTAATTTTATAGGAAGAAATTAAAAATTAGTTAATTAAACCCAAGAAAAAAGAATATGCCCTAGAATGACCAGCTAGAAATCTACTCTAATGTTTTAGTGCTTGCTCTTGATTCTCTCTCTCATTCTGCTGTTAAAAGATCCAAGTTTAACCTGTTTACTGGTGAGGTCTTCCTTGAAGCTAGAGAACTTAAAATCAGAACACCCGCTTTTTTTAGGCTTGTTCCAATAACTAAAACTTCATATAAACATCAAAAAAAACCCAAAACCAAAACCAAGCAAATATTTTAAAAAACCCATCTCATTCCTTTGTGGGGGAATAAACCCCATTATAAATCAATACAGTCCAGAGAGATCTGAGATTGAAATTTTAATGTGTTATGATGTTTCCCAGAGACTGAGCAAAATGTCTAACACTCAGAAAAGGGTAAGATCTGGAAAAATATATTCTGTCTTTCATGCTTCTTGAAAGGCAGTTCTCAACCAAGCATGTTGGGTTGTTTTGACATGATACTGATCCAAGTACACTGTGCAGGGATCCCAGGTACCTGATGAACAATTATAATTTTTACTGTTATCACAGGGTCTACCTACATCTGCAGGTCCTTTCATACCTTCTGCCTTTGCAGTTATATAGCCCCATTGAAGGGTAATTACCCTATTCTTGTATATATCTTTTTTTTTTTTGAAAACACATTGCAAGGGAAATGATAAAAACTGCATTTGTATATGTGAATCTGAGGTACAGAGACAGCAACTAGATTGGACAGCATGGCAAAAGGAGACATATTAGAAATTTCTGCCTCAGGTTCAGTACTGTTACAGTCTTTTCTGTGAAATGGGATCTCTTCTTGATGGATCTGCATAAGTAAACCTTATTTTCAACATCCCTAGCTGGAATGCTAACTTTTTACCACTGAGTGTTACACATAGGCTGCATAATTGCATTTCCTTCTCTTGGCAAAGCCTCGGACATACTATTTGTCTACAAAAATATATGTACTATTAATTATTAGTAGTATTTCATGTCACTGTTCGTTTCCTCATTACAGGGTGAAATACTTAAGTGCATCTAGCCACATTAATTTTCATTAATGATGCCAATTAGCAAGTGATTATAAACTTCCAGTAATATTGTAACTATATAAATCCTTATTCGGTTATTTTAATTAATTTTTATCAACCTCATAATCAGCTAAATAACTAAATTCTTCTGCTGTAAATTTGTCACTTCTGTCACAAGTTGGTTAAAAAGCATTTAAGGTCATAGGTGATTTTCTCTCAAAGTATAAAATTAATGATGACCATAGCTCCTCCCATTTGCCCTGAACTGTGTGTGCCCTTCAGAAAATCCTTCCACAAGCAATCTGGAACTAGAAAGTAAACCTGCCTTTAACGTTGTTTTCCATCTCACCTCAATTTAGCTGGCTGAATGTTAGGGATCTGACTACAACTTTCCATCTAGGCTGTCTTTATATTCTTGCAAAAATGAGCAGCTCTAACTGAGGCTCCTTGATAATACCTGTGTTGAAATTAGATGATTCGTATCTGGATAAACTGGAGACATATGAGTAGGAGAATGTTAATGTAAAGCTTTGGCTTTATTTCAGTTTAGAATGTAGAAAGAGATGGGAATATTTTACCCACTGAACCCCTAAAATATCCTTAGGTACTCTAGGTGGAACTGTTCTGCCTTACCTTGTGTCTCTCCCATACACCTTCTGGGCTTCCCCATCAGACACCAGACCTCCAGTTGTAACTTTGCAAAGGTGCAGGGCTTCAGTGTTTCCTGTGCCATGTAGGTGAGTCAGACAATGGAAAGTCCTTAAATGGATTTAGACATCCATCTTGAGATATCTAAACTGCTATGACGAAATGAGACATTTCAATTCCCTCAATAAAGCAACATGGGAATTCTAATTTTTTACTCAGATGATACTTTTTTTTCAGCTGATCCAAATATGCCATTTTTGGGAGGTGTTGGTGGGACATTTACCCCTAAAGTTTTACGTGTCTCCAACTATAAACAGGTTAAAAATAACAGGTTCTCCTGGAATTCCTCATTTCAGGTGTCTGTTTCTGAAAAGCATACTGTTATGCAAAAGTAAGTGACAGGATAGTGACTTACTGACAGGCTGATGACATACAGAAAAATAGATTAGAAAAACCTACAAACTCTTTAAACCTTAACATCTGTTAACCACAATAATTATAATAATGCTTTTCTGTTAAAACAATACCCAACAAGAATTAACACCTAAATTCCCAAAGGCATCAAAGTAAAAGAATTTACAGAAATAAAGCAAAAGATTCTTCTCTAGAAAACATCTGAGACAAAAACTGGTGTTCAACAAATGCAGAAGACATCTCAGCTTTATTTAACAGGCTCTGAGGCAAAGTGTAGTAAGCACAAATATTAATGTCAGAATAAGTGTGGAGAGACTTCTGGAAGAATGCACTACATGATGGATGTTCCCTAAAACTTCTCCCACTGTGTAAACCCCACATGTAGTCTTTGAACCCCATCACCTTCTACTGAAAAAGCTAATAATAAAAAATATTCAACTATTGAAGCTATTTTGCATTCATTCAGCCCATCTGTTTAACACCTGTAATATGCTTTCACCCTGCAGCACTATAAATAACATCCTTGTTTGTTAGAGGAACAAAAATCAGCTTCCAAATGCCCCTGGCTCAGCAAAGAGAGATGGAGCTGTTGCAATTAGCGTGAATCAGTGCATCCAGCACTGTTCCATGTGCTTCAGTTTAACACAACAGTAATTTTAATAATAGGGTTATGTCTGCCTAAAGCAAGTGAAAAGATCCCCAAGTTAGTGTCAATTGAGCTGATGTATCCACTCAGACAAGTGAAAAAACACACTTAAGTACTTATTCATGCTCCCAAATCAGGGAAGCTTCATTAGTAATGTTTTCCATCAGATAGAAGGGTTCACTGGTGTGGCCACATCGCTTCTGACTCCAAAAGTTGCTCTGCTTATACTGCCAAGTGAAGTGACTTCTCTGTGGGCTTCCCTTAGATGCTGTATGTTTGTGCTTACATTTATGATTGCACAGTAATTCTTCTTCATCTTACAGAAACAAAAGTTTTAAGTGAGGTACTAACTGTGGATCTTGATGGCTCCATGTTCTTCCCAAAACAGTGGAGACAGAGAGAAAGAAAGAAACCTGTTTACAGAGGATGAGTGAGGACTTGGATGAAGCATATCCTGGCAATGCTGAAGTGACCCATTTTGTCACTTGTGCGTCCCATTTCATGACTGCAAAGGAAGCCTGGGACCAGTGGGAACATAAATTGAGAGTCTAAATTGGGGTAAATAAGTTCAAGTGAAAAAGATTGAAAAAGATGTCACTGGTTTCATTATGTGACCAAGACCTTTTTTATTTATTTCTATTTTCTTGGGGTTCACCTGGCATTAATTCAAGTTTAGTAGTTTAAGGTTCAATGAATGAATATGTAAGATGCCTTTTTCTGCACCCTCATATTCTGCAATAGGCTACTGCCTGTTTACCTCATTAGGAAGGTATATGCATATTTTTAAGCACCATCAATTACAAATCACAAATGACTAGCGCATAATTGTGTGTATTTTCAGATCAAGGCAGAAGTATGTGTGCCAGTACCTGTTAGATTTGATTGGACAAGGTCACATAAAAGAACACTAAGAAATTGAGACAAAGATGTCAAAGCATTTCCAACAGCAAAAACAACCACCCCACTCATATCAACAGGGGGGAAATGGAAGCATAAACCTAATTGCATCCAAATGATTGCAATTGGAGCACATGTGTTATGGGAAAGGTTTGAATTTAGCACATGTGCTGATATAGCAATATGACGATGAAGGGAAAAAAATTCCAGCATTCAGTGTCTTTGCAGCACAGATGGTCGGGTTAGCTTTTCTGGCCTAGTTGTTCATTAAATGAATCAGAGGAATCTGGCTATCTCAAACTGTTAGTATATGTCTCTGCCTTATTATTTTGTGCTTTGCAACAATGATGATACTATACTGCCCATGGGCCAAATATTGCTTTGGGATGTATCACATGGTGATATATTGGTGGTGGGCTGTCAAAGCCTTAAATAACATTCAGCACTGAAGTCTAGGAGAGGCTACAAAGCACCAACTGGATCACATCTGTAGCCTAACCATGTTTTACAAAATTGCTTAGTAGGTACTACACAGACTGTAAGCAATTATGTGTGATTAATTAAAGCATCAAATATAACACCCACTTTTGGGCATTACTTTGCCTCTCACATTTTGACAGTATTGAGTGGTAAACTCTAGCAGAAGCATTTTTTATTTTTATGTTTTTTTATTTAGGGTTTGGTTTTTTGTTTTTTGTTTTGGGTTTTTTTTGTGTGGCAAAGGATCTGTATAATGCAAAGAACACCAGAACTTTCCTTTTATTTTTTTTTCTGCTTTTCCTTCCGGAGGATGAATAACAGTTATGAAGAGTGTGGTGATATATAGTACTACTAGACAGCCATAAAGTGTAAATTTACAACATGAGATGCCTGTGGGGAGGGTATATTTTCCTTCAGCCTCACAAGTCCCACTGGCTTTAATGAAGGAGGCATGTCTACAATACCCTTCACTGAATAATTTACATCTGCACAGACAGAAAGTCAGAAAGCAAAGTTGGAGACACATAAGAGAGCTGGCTTTAAATCAAGTAAAAAGTTTGCCTGTGTTTGTGGGTGGTTTATTATTATAAAAGGATAACCATGCAACTTGAAATTAAAGCTATTCTTTCAGCTTCGGGGCCTTCAGGATAGGAGGACAGTGAAGGATTTACTGGGAGGAGTACGAAAATTAAAAATATGAGACATGGCTGAAACAGAAAGTATGATTATAGGAGGCAAATGAATTGTAAATATTGAATGAACAGCAAAACGTACCATGAAGTGAAAAGCAAAGTTAAAGTAGATGGTTTGGAACTTCATTCAAAAATACATTAATTTTTACTCAACACAGAGCAAAAAAATCCAGGCAAGTAGCTGGAAATACTGGAAAATCAAGTATTGTTTTGAGTTAGTGGCTGTGATTTCAACTAGCAACTAGGACCAAACTTCCAAAGGAATTTAGATACTAAGAGGTAGACAGCCATGGGCACATGCAAGAATGGTTCTTACCAGATTGGGCTCCTAGAGGCGTACAATAAAACACAAAATCGTGTGATAATGCCTACACAAGTAGACTAGCTGAAGTATAGAAGGGATATTACTCTGTCAGCACAGCTAGTTCTTATCAAGATTAAAATGTGCATTCACTGAGTACACAGTGTTAGCACCCTGCCCAACTTTAACTGATTTCCCATCAGTGACTTAAAATGGAACTGAGACATACTAGATACAACTTCAGTGTTAATAGGTACACAATGTCCATATCCCCATGAGATGGCATGTTCTAAGTGGTTGGATTCCCACTGATTTTATGGAGAACAACTACTTCCTTCCTGGCAGGTTTTGATGATCAAATCATTCAAATCAGTTAATATCTTCAAGCAGTGACTGATCTTGGACCTGCAATTCTGCAAAATACTCAAGGATCTATTCCTTATCAACCAGTTCCCTCTCAAAGTCTGAGCAAACACAGACCAAGAGTGTTTATGAGAATATTATTGCAGCTTCATGGGATTCTGAACTATGGCAACTGTAAAACAACTGAGTATTCACAAGATGAGTTCAGCTAGACCTTGTTTCTTGGCTGGACCCTTTATGTCCAGCTGAGGAGACTCAATATGACAGGGGATGTATTATTTGACCCATCTTTGATATCTGCCCTTAAACAAGATGAATTATCCTTTGGAGATACTTTTTTCCACTAATTATAGAAGAAGTTTTGGATAATAGCCTTGAACGCCAAACCCTCAATGCCTTTGCTAGAGAGTGAGGTTCCAACTTCTGGAATCCTGTTGTTACTATAATTTAATTATATTTCCAGGTCTTGGGATTTGCTCTGCTTTTCCTTGCTCATATCTGTTCTTTCATGTGTCCTCTGAGCTAACAGCAAAACTGTCTGGTAAATATCACAGCCCTACCAACTGGTATCCAGGATTGCTTTTGCTGTTTTGGCGGGTGCAACAATATTCTGCAGACCTGATCTGGCCTACATAGTCCTAGATGGACTGCTCTGCACCTGTAATTCCACATCTATGTCTAGTGTTAGTGGTAGAAACTTACTTGCAAGCAGTCATGAACTCCACTAAGACTTTGTTTCCTCTACTCTGTCTTCACTTCTCATGCTGCTCTAGCAAAACTGTGTAAAAGTTTCCATTGCCTTTAGTTTTGTCATGACAAAGAGTGAGCTCTATAACTTCTGTTCTCATTTCACACTGAGAAAGAAGGAGTGCATTTATACAAACTGAAGTGACCACTGTGTTGCAAAGCTGACACATCCAACATAGCTGTTAACCTGTGTTAAGCAGTCATCTGTTTCTCAGCAAAGTAAGTCACAAAGTGATGCTGATTTTTTTTTTAATACATCTTCTATTTTTTTTCCCAAGCTAACAAACTTGGTGATAGTTTAGTTGGAAAATCCACCATATGAACAGATGGAGGAAAAATCTTTCACTGAAAATATATGCCTATCGCTTTAACTGATGTGCAAGATGTTTTTTGCTAGGTAGGAACCTGCTGAATATGTAAAAAGATTATTGTTCTGCCATTATCACTAAACCATTAGGAAATTATAGAGTGATTTTGAATGAAAGAAAATAAACTTCACAAAAGGGTTGGGTGGATGTTTATGATAGCAAATTGTCTGACTGTTTTTAAAACAGCTGCTTTCAATAGGAAGTGGGCTGCCTTTCCTCAGCATGTTCCTCTTTGGTTCTGAGCCAGGAACTGGGGGCAAAAAAAGAAGTTTGTAACAGGCTCAAGAAAATGGGGAGGGAGAATTGAAATTAATAGAAAATGAAAATTTTTCTTCTCTATTTCTCCCTAACTTACTGTTTTGTTTTAGTGTAAGTGTCAAATAAACTGGTTGGTCTTCTAAGAGGAAAAGGAATAAGCTCAATGATAAGAAATCTATGTGCTTTCTAAGTGTAATTTGATTTATTTATAAGCCTAGCATGAAACGGTCAAACATCAGGTAAGGTAATCTATTCTACTTGGAATCTTAGCCCTGCATTAAATTCCTAGGATGCAATTTAATGCTCAGATATAGATTTAAGCAACAGCCCAAGAAGAACAATCTTTAGTGATACTTTTATATTTTCTTTCTCCTTGATGTCCCTCTATGATATCTCTCCATAAATTTAACCTAACAATATTAACATCTCTTTCAGAGAACTAAACCTTCTGTCAATGCAGAAATTTGGAAGAACTGACAGATACACATCTCTTATTTAAGTTTAGGCATCTTCAGTGTAGGTTGCTGCACTTGAGCTAATCACTCTGATTCCCTCTACAGTTCATAGAGAAAAGAAATCCTGTATATAGGAACTATCTATTTTAATATATGTAGTTGTCAGGTATAAGGCTAACTGTATAGAATGGAGTTTAGCAAAAAAAAAAAAGAATCTTGATGGTCAACAGGTTTAACAGGAGTCACCAGTGTGCCTGTATGGTGAAAGCAGCCTGCTGACCTCTGGACTGTGTGAGTAGGTGATGGTTAGGGGAGGAGAGTTCAGATGCAAGGAGAAGTTACGAAATTGTGTTTATTTAGCTTTAAGAGAAGCCTAAGCTATATTTTACTGCCATCTGCAACCACATGATGTGAAAGTGTGTGAACAGTGGATTTAGACATCTTGGAGATGCACTTGGGTGGGAGTGGGGTTAGCAGGTACAAGTTGGATGTGGGAAGTTGTGTTTACATGCTTGGAAAAAATTCTGTGTCATGATAAAGGTGACCAAACAGCTTGTTCAGACTGATGACGAGATCTCCTTTTCTGGATATATTCAAAGGCCAACTGAGCAATGTGCTGAGTGACCTTGTCTAATTGGCTGTGCTTTGAGATGTTGTTTAGAATACTGACATCCAGAAGTCCCTTCCAACATGTCTGAATCTGTGATTTGTGCCCTGTAAGTGTGTATGGTCTTTGCAACTATAAAGAAATACGTAAGACCATAAAAATAAATTGCTCCTATGTAAATCTATTTTATGTCTAAATTCCAGCTTTTAACGGTTGTTTTTGGGACCTCCTTTGTTGCAGTCTCTTTCAAAGCCAAAATTAATTAATCTTTTATCTCTGCATTTATTGTTGTACCACCTAACCATCTGCCAGCACATAGGTTCATAATATCAGTGCATCTATACCATATTAGACCTCTCTGTTACTGGTTCTTTTCGTGATGTCAAACCTAAGTATCATAACAAGACTATAAATAGAGATATCCTATTGTGGTTGAGATGCAGCTATTTTTAATTAGCCAAGCAAGGAAGAAACAAAAGACTCAGAGGAAAAAAATGTGATTGGTATGGCCTCAAACCCCAAGAAAGAGCTTACATCTTTGTGTGGAAGGAAACAGTTCATCCTCTCATTCTCCCAGTGATGGAATGACCAGGCTATAACTAAGAAGGTAATTTTTATTTTAATTCACAGGTTTTGTTTAATTTTTCTCTCTTAGATTTTCTTACTGAAGTAAAGGAAATTAAATTAAGAGAACTGTGGTGAGAAAGTTCTAATGCAGGGTCATATTTGTCTATGAAATGGTTTTCTAGTGGATATAATAACAACCCCTAAACTGAAAACATCTGCAATGAAAATCCTGTTAACTGTCAGGAATAAATCAGCAGGGCTTGGCTTAAATAGCAAGACTCCCAGGAACTGTTGTGCTGAATTAACATCATTGCTTCTGTTCCCCAAAATCTCATTACTCTCAGTGTCTCAGTCAAGGAGGATCAGAGAATAGTGGTCAGACACCTGGAAAAAGGGGAATGGATTTTGTATATGGTGTCACGTATAGGAACCTTTGACTTGAAAGGCAGTACCTGGGGGAACTAGCACAGAATCTATAAATAATGCTGTGAGTGGCTCACAGAACTGTATCTTCTAATGCAAGAATTAAGGATATCAAAGGAAGCTGTCAGAGGGCAGGTTTTGAAGGCACAAGAGCAATTTCATCTTTCCCCAGCATGCATTTAAGGTGGCATGGGGCACTCTTGGTTCTACAGGTTGCTATTGGTTCTGAGGAAGATTGGGCTGCCCAAAGTACTGGAAAAAAATATAGTTATTGAATACAAATATCTAGCTCAAGAATTCCATCTGCCAAAGTTTCAAAGTTCCTTAGAGAGTCTGACATGTTGAAGAAAGTTCCAATAAGGTCTTACCTATACTTACAGTCTTCCCTTGGTTTCTGGTTTCAAGTAATTATTAGTGACAATGGCCAGATGGACTAGAATGACTATTCATATGACGAGAAACAAGTGCTTCAAAGAGAATAAAATAAGCTTCTAGAAGAATGTCATAGTTTGATTTT
>WAAB01003992.1:1245-11852 GCA_013389865.1 Piaya cayana | reverse complement strand
TTGAGGGGCTGGAGCGAGTGCAGAGAAGAGCAAGGAAGGTGGGGAAGGGGCTGGAGAAGAAGCCTGAGGGCCCTGGGGGTGTTTGTGGTGGAGAAGAGGAGGCTGAGGGGAGAGCTCATTGCTCTCTGCAACTGCCTGAGAGGAGGTTGTGGAGAGGAGGGAGCTGGGCTCTTCTGCCAAGGGCCAGGGGACAGGACCAGAGGGAATGGCCTCAGGCTCAGCCAGGGGAGGCTCAGGATGGAAATTCTTCATGGAAAAGGTCACTGGGAGCTGGTAGAATCAATTCAAGGAGGGGGTTGAGTCCCCTTCCCTGGAGGGGTTTAAGGGCCGGGTGGCCGAGGTGCTGAGGGACATGGGTCAGTGATTGATGGGGATGGTTGGACTCCATGATCCCCTGGGTCTCATCCATCCTGGTGATTCCATCACTCTCTGCAATGCCCTCACCCTCAGCTTTCAGGGATCGCTTGGAACACGCCACATCAAGGAGGCTTCGAGCACCCTATGGGCTCCCTACCCAGCTCGAAATCTCTTTTCTCTCCAAACCTCCGTGCGAACGACTCCTCACCAACCCCAAACCTGCTCTAGGGAAGGTTCTGAACCTCAGCTGGTCTCATCCCAGCCCATCCCAGCTCACCCTGGACAATTCCTTCACGGAAAAAATCTCAATCTGCTTTGAGCAGGAGTTTAGACACCATGAGGAGCCACAAAGCCTACAAGGAGACAGGGGGTTGTACGCGCAGCGGCTGCAAGCTTGAACCAGAAACATTCTAGACCATCTCACTGGAACAGAATTAATTGATGAGTTGAGATAGAAAGAGGCGGCTTTACCCTAGGAGCTAAATGCCTAAAGGGCTTATTTTGTCTTCTGTCCCTCTCTCAGATCTGCAGAGACACAAAGCAGTGGTGGCACCTGAAAAAACTCCGTTTTTTTGCATCTGAAATTCCGCTTCGTGATACGTTCGGGTGCCGCTTAAAGATAAACGAGCAAGCAAATTTAAAAAAAAATCAAACCATGAATAAAAGCCCTTTGCGAAGCAGCCTCTGAGCCAGGTTCGTGGCTGCGGGAGCCCCCAAAATCGGAGCCGTGTCGGCCCTTCGGATGTCGGTGGCTTGAGTCAAGCCGAGCTCTGAGGGCTGGTGGCTCCAGCCCCAGAGGTGGGAGGTCGGGATGGGACCACGAGCCACGAGCCGAGCCCCGATGGTCACGGGACACGGGCTGACGCGGCACGAGGAACCCGCCTCGGCCCCGGGGTTGGGGGGAGCGCGTGGCAGGCGTGAGTCACCCTGGAAAAGCGCACGAGCTCAGCCCCTGACTCACCGGCTGGCTAATTACCAAGCGTACACCTCCGGGTTCGTTAGCGTCAGCTTTATTGTGGTGGTGGGAACGTCACACAACGAGGGCCCCTCCCGGGCCGCCACGGCCGCTCGGCACCTGCTACTCGGCTCGGGGGGCTCGGGGAGAAGGTCGAGGCACAGGAGGACAGCGAGACACCGGATGCTGCTCCTGCGGCTCCGCTTAACGAAGGATCTTCAAGGATCCCCTTGATCCTAAAGGCGGAGACTGGCTTCCCGCAGGATCTTCAAGGATCCCCTTGATCCTAAAGACCGAGACTGGCTTCCCGCAGCCTTCGGAGCCGCGTGATGGGCTCGGGGCTTGGCCGGGGGAGCTCCTGGAGGAGCAGAGTTGGTGCAGCCTCGACTCAAGGGTCGTCACTGTTTCCCCGCGGGGCGGAGGGGATGGAAGGTGGTGCCGAAGGGAAGATGCTCCTCAGCTCTGCTGATCTACAGCCGCTCGGAGAGAGGTTTAATCTCAGCCAGAGGGGACACGAGCGCTCTGGGAGCGGAACCTTCCCTGGAGGGCGCGGCAGAGCTCCCACCCTCAACCCTCCGAGCCGGTCGCGTAGGAGAAGGTCAATCCCGTCTCTCCTCCGACCTCAACTCCGGACCTTCCGCTCGCATTCTCAGCGTTTCTCGGCCTCTTTTTTTTTTCCAGTCCCTCTCGTCCACCGTCCTCCTCCGGAAGAGCCTCTTGGAAGGAGACAGAGTTAAGGGCTGTCTTCTCTCCTCGGGGGTCCCCGCCAGGACCCTCCCAGACCTCTGCAAGAGAAACCGCACCAGGACCTGCTCTGCGGCCCCCACGGGCCAAGAGAAGCCCCCCCGGCTCTTCCGTGGATCTGCTGTAAATTCAGAATTCCAGGGGGTCTAGAAGGAAACTCCAAAAACGGAACCTATGGGCACACAGAAGCCACCCCCAGGACGGCTCCTGCTGGGTCCCTCAGGGTCCCCAAGCCCTGGGAACCCCAAGGAATCGCTGGCTCGCGACTCTTTTTGGAGCAAAGCTCAACGTACGAGTGGTAGAAAGAGCCACAACGTGAGCTGGGACGTCGATCGCTCCTCCAAACACCTTCTGGAGGGCTCGGACCTGCCTGCAGCATCTCCAGGGCTTTCGAGAAGCCCGGAGAGAGGGATGGAGACCGAGGTGGGACCTCAAGAGCCGGCGGCGGCCGCGGTCCCACCTCGCCCCTCGGCTGCTGTGGCTGTTTGGAGGTTGTAGGAGGTTTCAGCATCACCAACCTCCTCGGGACAAGCCCAGGAACCAGAAAAATGGGCCTTGAGATGGGTCATCTCAGCTCATCGAGCCGCTCCGTGCGTTATTTTCTGAATTTACAGCGATTCCATAAAATAGAGGCACTTTCCCCAGGAAGGAGAGCGGCCGACGTGGTTCAATATTCTCCTTCCAGCTGACGTCCCGGGAAAGATCTCAAGCCTTTGAGATCAACCAGGAGAATAAACAATTCCAGAGCTGAAAGGCCGAGGCTTTCAGAAAAAGAAACGAGAGGGTTGGACACCACAGGGGTGCTGGAAGAGCCCAAGAGGGTGGGAGAGGAGAGGATGGACTGAGCATCCCGGCTCGAGGAGGACGAGGGCTTCAGGGAAAGCGACACCGTGAAGGGTCGACAGCTCCCGAGGGGCTGAGGGACACCTGGGAATCCAGGGGAGGCAGCGGAGAAGGACACGAGGGCAGAGGAGGGATGGGGAGATCAACCAGAGGTGGAGATCCGGATCAACCAGAGGGGGAGATCCAGTTGGTCACGGGAGAGCCAGGAAGGAAGGAGGAGAGCGGGGTGGTTGCGTTTAGACACCGCAAGGGAGTCACGGGGGCTTCTCGCTGCTGCCTCTGGGACCACGAAGGAAGCTGAAGGCACAGGTGACACCTGGCGTGGGCGAGAGGTTGGAGATGGCCACGAAAAGCTGGAAATGTCCACGTTCTCCAGCCTCCCTGAAGAGAGGCTGCTCAGTGTCTTCATCAGTGACCTGGATGAAGGCATCGAGGGCTCCCTGAGCCAGTTTGGAGCTGACACTGAGCTGGGTGGGAGCTGGATCTGCTGGAGGGTCGGGAGGCTCCAAAGGGCTGGGAAGAGGCTGGATCCATGGGCTGAGAGCAACGGGATGAGGGTTAAGGAGGCCAAAGGGCGGGTCCTGCCCTTGGGGCACAAGAACCCTGAGCAGCTCCAGCCTAGGAGAAGTCTGGCTGGAAAGGGCCTGGAGGAGAAGGAGCTGGGGGGGTTGGTTGGAGAGGAGGCAGCAGGGGCCCAGGGGGCCAAGAAGGCCAAGGGCATCTGGGCTTGGAGCAGAGCCGGCGTGGCCAGCAGGGCCAGGGAGGTTCTTCTCCCTCTGGGGAGACCCAACCTGGAATGGTGGGGTCAGTGCTGGGTCCTTCACTCCAAGAAAGAGCTTGAGGGGCTGGAGCGAGTGCAGAGAAGAGCAAGGAAGGTGGGGAAGGGGCTGGAGAAGAAGCCTGAGGGCCCTGGGGGTGTTTGTGGTGGAGAAGAGGAGGCTGAGGGGAGAGCTCATTGCTCTCTGCAACTGCCTGAGAGGAGGTTGTGGAGAGGAGGGAGCTGGGCTCTTCTGCCAAGGGACAGGGGACAGGACCAGAGGGAATGGCCTCAAGCTCCTCCAGGGGAGACTCAGGATGGAAATTCTTCATGGAAAGGGTCATCGGACACTGGTGGAATGTGCTCAAGGAGGGGGTTGATTCCCCTTCCCCAGAGGGGTTTAAGGGCCGGGTGGCCGAGGTGCTGAGGGACATGGGTCAGTGATTGATGGGGATGGTTGGACTCCATGATCCGATGGGTCTCTTCCAACCTGGTGATTCTGTGACTCTCTGATATTCACAGGCAGCAAGATGAGGCCCAGTGCTCCTGATTTCAGGAGGGTCCCCAAGTGCGATGAAACTAAAGAGCCTCCAGCACAGGTCCCTGCGGCTCCTGACTGAGCAGCGAGGGGAGAAGGAACCAAGCGTGGGACTCTGGTCTCCGTAGAACGGTCCCAACAGGCATTTGGGGCTAAATCTGGAGCGATGGGGCAAGATCCAGAGGGTTTGGTCAGTTTGGTTCCTCCGGAGAGGTTGGTCCCCAGTGCAACCAGCAAGGTGACCCAGGCCAGCTGAAGGATGGGGCGATGCGACCGATCCCTTGGGTCCATCTCAGGATAGGACCCCCTGTCACCTCCTCTACAGCTCGAAACGTCTTCTGCTGGGTCAGCACCACCAGCCGAGCCACCACCAGCATCATCTGANGGAGCGATGGGGCAAGATCCAGAGAGTTTGGTCAGTTTGGTTCTTCCAGAGAGGCTGGTCACCAGCGCAACCAGCAGGGCGACCCGGGCCAGCTGAAGGATGGGGCGATGCAACCTCTCCCTTGGGTCCATCTCAGGATAGGACCCTCTGTCACCTACTCTGCAGCTTGAAATGTCCCCAGCTGGGTCAGCACCACCAACTGAACCATCACCAGGATGATCTGCTTCAAAAAACCTTTCCAGAAGGTGATTCCCCTCAGCCCTGAGCTCCCCTGACGAGCAGGCACCTCGTTGACGCCCCTCAACCACCTTCTGGTGACACATTAAATTTCAGAGCCAACTCTTGGGCTCTAGTTTAGAGGTTTGGGGGCTCATTGAGTTTGATTAACGAGATGGGCTTGGGGTCTTGGGGGGGAAAGAGCGCAGAGGACACGGTGGGGCTCACCGAGAGCTCCAAGGGGCTCGTGGTGCCTGGTGGTCCCCGCTCCGGCGCGGGAGGAGGGAACCGGGGCGTCTCCCGCGTGTTGTGAGGGAACCCGAGGAGGATTTTGTAGAAGAGGCTCCTGCGTGTCCCCCTGCCGTCACCTTTCAGGTCTCCCGGGCTGTCTGGGCTCCTCCACGTAGAGGAGAAGGTGGGTTGAGGGCATCTACCATGCTTAGATGTGATGTAGATACCTCCAACCCTGAGATGAGCGTGAGGACAGCAGGATACGGCCCTCTGGGAGCTTCATCCAGCTTCAAGCCCTGCCTGGAGCCACCCTCAGAGCCAAACCATGTCCCTGATGGTGACCTGAGCTGCTCGGTCACGGACTCACAATGAAAACCGGGGGTGGTGGCACTGTGTCCGTCACCACCGAGGCCCCCGGGGATGGTTCCTACCTAGCAGCGACCGACTAGAGCTCTAAGCCGGGGCCCGACCACGCTGGGAGACCCTTAGAAATGAAAAGGGCTGGGGAAACGCTCATCGTTCTCCGTCATCGAGGAGCAAACGCAACCCGGGGCTGAGATCCAGCGGCTTCACCGCAGCGACCGAGACAGAGGACGGGGGGGACACGGAGCGACAGGAGGACAGTCGGAAGGGCGAGAAGCGACATGCGGAGAAGAGGAGCCACGAGCCAACCGCACAAACCCCGACGTCCGGCAAGCAGCATCTCAGCGGCGTTTCCCCCCCGCCGCCGCCTCCCCACGCGGCCCCAGCTCCGTCCCCACAAGAAACCGCGTCCGTCCCCGAGCCGGCGTCTTACCGTGCGGCGACCACCGGCGACTTCTTCCCGGGATCCAAGGCGGAGCCGGCCGGTTCCTCCCCCAGCGAGCGCGTGTCCTTGTTGAGCTGCTGGAGTCGGGAGCTGAGCTCGCTGATCACAGTTGGCTTGTCGTCGTCGGCCCCGTGGCCGGGCCTGCTCTCCATGGGGTCCCCCCATAGCTTGGACCTTCTCTGAAAGAGGTAGCGTGGGCGGCCGATGCTGGCGGAGGCCAGCGTGGCCGCGTGTTGCTGGGAGATGAGCTCGCTGTCCGAAGACTGCTTCAAAAGTGGGTCCCTGAAAGTAACCGGCCCCTTGCTGAGCTGGGACTTGAGTTTTGGCTTTGGAGGCACTGGTGGCTTCTCGAGTATAAAAGTTTGTCCGTCGGCGAAGGAGGTGTAGGTGTCGGTGGGCTCCCCGCTCTCCGAGGACAGGGTCGACATGCTGGACACCGTCGAGATGGTGCTCGTGGTCTCCAGGTGGTGGTCGCTGGAACTCCGGGTGTCCACCTCTTCCACGCCCGAGTCCGCCGCCGACTCCGGGGCGGCGGGGGGGCCGTCGGAGGGCTTCCCTGAGGGTGTTCCGCCGGCGGGGGGGGGCGCGGCGGCCGCCGCTGGGGCGGATGGCGTGCTCGGCGCGGCCAGGTGGCTGAGCGGCGTGCCGGGGGCCGTCACCAGGACCCCGTTGGCGAACTCGTCCGGCGGGGGCACCAGCCCGATCTTGGCCAGCTCCTCCCTGGTCTCCTCGTCGCTGGAGGAGAGCTGAGCCGGCGGCAGGGCCACCGCGTAGGGCTCCACTTCTTCCTCCGAGCTCCCCTGGCCCAGGGTCTTGTCCGAGGCCGGGCTGACCGGGGGTTTCCCCGCGGGGCTGGGCTGGCTCTCGGCTTCGGGGGGCTCGGCGGGCTCCGCGCGCTCTTCGGGGACGGCCGGCTTCTCCTCCTTGATCTCCAGCCCCAGCTCGTCTTGGCCGTTGCTGGTGGCGTGGACCACGATGAGGCCGGCGGGCTTCTGCTGCGACGTGTCCACGATGCTGATGATCATGGACTTCTTGTCCTCCTGCTTCTTCTCCTCCTTGCCCGGCGCCTCCGCCCGCGCCTCCGCCTCCTTCCTCAGCGTGGACGGAACCCCCCACTGGCTCTTGGCCGGGGCCAGCGCGCCCGGCGGCTCGGCGGCCACGGCCCCTTTGCCCCCGGGGGAGTAGGCGGGAGACACCAGGCTCTCCAGGTCCCCCCTCTCGGCTTCTTTGGTTTGGATGTCCACGAACAAGGGGGCCGCTCGCTCCGAGTCGGGGCTGTGGATGGGGGTGGGCGACCGGGATGGGACTTGGGTGGAAAGGGCCCGTTCCCTTGCGGCCAGCGCAAGCGCCAGAGGCGAGTTGGGGTCCAGGGGTTTCCCCGTCAGGGGGTGGATGAAGGTCGAGGAGGAGGAGGCGCCGATTAATGGCTTCAAAGCCGAGACAGGGGAAGGCAGTAGGACGTCTCGGCTCCCCAGCAGCCGCTCGTCGATGGAGCGCGACTGCTGCAGGGAGGGCATCTCGCTGCTGGGGGGGGTCCCCTCGATGGCCCCCACCGAGAGGAAGACGGTGGATTTGCGCCTCTCGTCCAGCCGGCGGTCCCGGTCCTTCACGGCGATGGCGGTGGCGAAGGGGATGCCGGCGGCCTCCACGGGGGGGACGGCGGCGCCGTGGGGGTGGTAGTCCAGGCCGCTCAGGCGGTGGCCGCGGCGCGTCGGGGAGGGCTCCCGGGCGAACCCCCCGGCCACGGAGAGGGCCGCCCGCTCCTGCGCGTCCTCCACCTGCAGCTGCTTGACCAGGGGGCTCTTCTTCCGCTGGGGCTTGGCGGGCGCGAAGAGGCTGACGTTGAACTGGCCCATGTTCGCGTAGGGGTTGTCGATCGCCCTCCCCTTCCGCTTCAGCTTCTCGGGGGGCGTCGCGGCCGGGCCGGGCCGGGGGATCTCGGTGGGCTCCACGGGGAGGTGGGAGGAGTCCTGGAGGATGATCATGGAGCGGGCCCGCTTCTGCCGGTCGGGGTAGGGGACGGACGTCCGGGCCTGCTCGTACATCTCGGCCGCGCTGATCACCTGGGGCAGCCCGTGGAGCTTGGCCTCCAGGCCGGGCTTGAAGCTGGAGCGGATGGTGTCGTAGGCCCGTCCGGGCGGCGGCGGCGGCGAGAAGGAGGGGGGGGGGGCCGTGTCGAAGTAATAGGGAGAAGGAGGCGGGGGGGGGGCCGTCTGGGGCGGAGGGGGGATCCCGTGGCCTTCCCGGACGGTGTCCTGCATCGAGGTGCTCCGGGGGAACTTCCCGTCGAGCAAAGAGGCAGCGAGTTTCTCATCTTCGCCTGGAAAGCGAGGAGGAAAGCGAAGCGGGAAGGGGAGATTGGAGAGAATCCAGCGTGAATCCAGAGAGAGAATCACAGATCCATGGGAAGGGTTGGGTTGGGTTGGAAGGGACCTCAAAGATCATCCAGATCCACCCCAGGGACACCTCCCGCTGGATCAGGGGCTCCAAGCCCCATCCAACCTGGCCTTTAACCCCTCCAGGGATGGAGCAGCCACCCCTGCTCTGGGAAGCCTCTTCCAGGGCCTCCAAACCCTCCCAGGAGAACATTTCTCCCCAAGATCTCATCTCAGTCTCCCCTCTTGCAACTCAAAACTCTTTCCCTTGTCCTCTCCCTGCCCTCCCTGACCAAGAGCCTCTCTCCAGCTCTCCTGGAGCCCCTTGAGGTGCTGGAAGGTCTCTCCAAGGTCTCCTCGCAGCCTTCTCTTCTCNCCAGCTCCTTCTCCTCCAGGCCCTTTCCAGCCAGACTTCTCCTAGGCTGGAGCTGCTCAGGGTTCTTGTGCCCCAAGGTCCTGCTCAAACCTCATCCCGCTGCTCTCAGCCCATGGATCCAACCAGCTCAGATCCCTTTGGAGAACCTCAAAACCCTCCAGCAGATCCACCCAGCTCAGTGTCAGCTCCAAACTGGCTCAGGGAGCCCTCGATGCCTTCATCCAGGTCACTGATGGAGACACTGAGCAGGACCCAGCACTGAGCCCTGGGGATACCCCTTGTCCCTGCCCTCCAGCTGGAGTTCACTCCATCTCCCACCGCTCTCTGGGCCCTCCAGACAACCAGTTTCACCCCCCAGGAGCTCGTTCTCCTCTCCAGCCCCAGAGGTGACAGTTTCTCAAGCAGGAGAAACCACATCAAAGGCTTCACTGAAGCCCATGAAGCCCTGATGCAGCAGGGACCCCACAGGCTCCCTCCACGTCTTTAAACCCATCTGAGAGTTGTTCCCAGGACCTTCCAACCAGGACAAACACCTCCTAGACCAGCACAGGAGCATCAGACCCAAGCAGCTGCTCAAAGGAACCTCCCGGCACCCAACGTGTGAGACAACTGAGCAAAACCAGGTTGTGCGACTCGCAGCAGCCGCCGGCGGCTCCCGTGGTCTCGCACCCTCCGGCTCCTTGTTCTCAAGTCACGCTCTCCTCCGCCTCCCTCCCCACCCCGAGGGGTTCGAAGTGCTAGACTGAGCTCGGAAGCCGGGTCTAGCGGAAACTCAAGAGGTTTGGAGAACTGGAGGAACCCAAGGAAGCCACATGACACCATTTTTAACTCTTAACTTGCTAGCTGGGAGCTTTTCCTGGTCCTTGTGATGCTCAGAGGGAGAGAACGAGCCTCTTGCTAAGTAATAATCAGCCCTGGGGAGACCCAGCCTGGAATGGTGGGGTCAGTGCTGGGTCCTTCACTCCAAGAAAGACCTTGAGGGGCTGGAGCGAGTGCAGAGAAGAGCAAGGAAGCTGGGGAAGGGGCTGGAGAAGAAGCCTGAGGGGGTTGATTCCCCTTCCCTGGAGGGGTTTAAGGGCCGGGTGGCCGAGGTGCTGAGGTACATGGGTCAGTGATTGATGGGGATGGTTGGACTCGATGATCCGATGGGTCCTTCCCAATCTGGTGATTCCGTGATTCTCTGAAACGAGAACCCCGCTCCTGGGTGGTGCCTCTCAGCCCTTCCCGGCAGCTCGATGCATTATTAATCTCCGAGGAGCACACGAACCCGCGCCACAAAGCTTCTGGGCCCGTTGCCATAACAGCCTAAATCCCTCTGAGAATCCCAACTCGGCGCATTAATTTGGGGCGGCTAACGAGGTGGCGTCCGCCAGAGCACAGCCCACCCCTCCCAGCCTCCGAGGGCAGAGCGGCTGATGCAAGATGAGGGTTAAATTGCCACTAGGGGTGAAGCTGAGAACCTGCTGAGAAGAATCGCGGAATCACCAGGTTGGAGAAGACCCAGGGGATCATGGAGTCCAACCATCCCCATCAATCACTGACCCATGTCCCTCAGCACCTCGGCCACTCGGCCCTTAAACCCCTCCAGGGAAGGTGCTGGGAATCCCGAGCACAACAGGGATGTGGAGCTGGTGGAACGGGTCTGGAGGAGACTGTGAGGATGGTGAAAGGGCTGGAGAAGCTCGGCTCTGAGGACAGGCTGGGAGAGCTGGCAGCCCAGAAGGGAAATTGTGTCCTGGGCTGCGTCCAGAGAAGGTGGGAGCAGCAGGGAGGGAGGGGATTGTCCCCTCTGCTCCTGTCGGGGAGAGCTCAGCTGGAGGCTTGGGGCCAGGGCTGGAATCCTCAGCAGGAGAAGGAGCTGGAGCTGTGGGAACGGGGCCAGAGGAGGCTCCAAGGATGCTGCGAGGGCTGGAGAAGGTCCCGTGCGAGGCCAGGCTGGGAGAGTTGGGCTGGTGGAGAAGAGAAGGCTGCGAGGAGACCTTGGAGAGACCTTCCAGCACCTCAAGGGGCTCCAGGAAAGCT
>WAAB01003990.1:0-21012 GCA_013389865.1 Piaya cayana | reverse complement strand
AAGGATGTGTAGAAGCACGTGAAGCTGAACGTCCTGCCGCTCACCCAGCTTTCACCCTGGTCTTTTTCCTCTCCTCGGTCCCCATCTGCGGAGACACTCGCCTCCCTGCAGCCTGGGATTCTGGAAGAAGTTCTCATGGGAATCAACATGTTCTCAAAGGGGAAATAAACATCCAGGGCACTTATGTCCAAGCAGATGTTTGCTCTGGCCCGACAGACCCTCTCATTCCCACCGTACCGGAACACGCTGAGCGTCAATCAGCTTCGTGCATCCCATGGAAACATGGAATATGTCCTCTCGTGCAAGTGCTCCCCGAGCAGCCTGTCTCCATCTCTCCTCTAGACAGGCCACGCTGAATGCAGGAGGCAGAATGGATGCTGAGATGATATACAGAGATTTTTAACGAGTCAAAGAGGTGATCAGAAAAAGTCCCCCAGCCCCATTCCTCCTGCAATCCACAGAAACAATGCGCATGGCTAGAAATAAAACAAAAATGATAATGAGATATTAAGCCTGATGTGACCTACAGTGCAACACCAGAATCTTTCTTTATCAAAGTCATCAGAGATTGGACCTCTCTTCATTAACATAACTTCCACTTTGATTTAACTCCAGTGGTTTCAGCTTGATCACATTGAATTTACTGTTTAAAGCCGAATTCAGAATCAGACCTTGTGGGCATTCTTTTCACTTGGTGATGGAAAACGCTCAGTGAATGCTCAGAGATGTGGTTTTCTGTATAAAACCTGTGCAGTGGATAACAGAGCAATTATTTTCATTTTCAGCATTTTATTATTAACTGTGAGGACTTTTAACGGGTTTAGGGAAAGGACAAAGGCTATTTTGCTACTGAGGGGTGAGGATTTGACTTTGTTCAAACCTCAGATAAATCTATTTTTTTCTCACGGAGCTGGTGTTATTCCAGAAAGTTCAAGGCCTCCCATAAGGTCTGTGTCCTTTGAGCCCTGTGAAGACACCTTAGAATCATAGAACAACCAGGTTGGAAGAGACCCACCGGATCATCGAGTCCAACCTTAAGGCACTTCACACTCTCCCTGTGTGTGGGTCACTGACTGGAGCCCTTGGGTCAGTTTATGGTGACCTGAGCTCTCTGCATAGTCAGTGGGGAGCTGGTTAATGCAGTCAGCAAAGCCTGGGAGGCTCTCCCCCAGCAGAATTCCCTTGGTTATCACTGCTGTGCATCTTGCTCTGGCATCGTTCGGTGCTGCATTGTGGGTAGAATGCGGTGCGTTTCTCTCAGTAGCACTTTATGAAAAAAAAATTAAGAAAAGAGGCTCATTTTCTTTCCTTTTATTTTTTTTCTTTAGATACTTGCTTTATTGAGGAGGTATTCCAAACTATTAGTCCTGATTTTCCCCCAGAAGCTAGGTCACACACATTGAATCACAGAATCATAGAACAACCAGGTTGGAAGAGACCTATCGGATCATCGAGTCCAACCATTCCCATCAATCACTAACCCATGTCCCTCAGCACCTCGTCCACCCATCCTTTAAACCCCTCCAGGGAAGGTGAATTAACCTCACTAGTTTGGTTCAGCTGTATTTTTCCCATTGAACACAGTTTCCCAGTCCTGCAGTGAAGTGTTTACCCTCCATATAACCTAGACCCATTTTTCTAACAAAAGTGTTCCTTGTTCTCCGCTAGAACATCCTAAACTCATTGTTTTCCCCTATATATCTCGCTCTTTTCTGTCTCAGAAATGAATCTCCACCAGGTCAGATGGGATTTGGGGATAAGCTTCGTATCAGGCAGTTTGGTTATAGTTGATAGGTGAGAGGGCAAACATTGGATCCTCCAGAGGCTGCCAGAGTTGGTATTTGAAATCACATTCTGGGTCTGACTATATCGAAGTCTGAAGGAGTCTAAATACCTAAACGAACCTGTGTTTTGAGGGTTTGTACTCAGTGTTGGGCTTAAGCCACCACATAAAAAATCCTCAATCCAGTGGTGTCCAAGTAAAGGCCAAGCTCAAGAGCATTTTATCCTCTTCCTTTCCTTCCCTTCTATCTGTGCCTCAGTTTCCCTGGTTGGAGACACAGAATCTCCAAAGCAGGCAGTGCAGACAGTCAGCAGCTTGGATTTGAAGCGTGACTTTCAGATGCCTCCAAGATGATGCTGCCTGCGACGTGTCCCGGGAGAAGGAAGTGGTGTGCTCCCTGGGGATGGATGGGGAGAGGGTTTCTTCTCCTTCACAGAACCAGAGAGTTAGAGATACTATTAAACCACGTCACATTTTTTTTTCACTTGCATCTTGGACTCTACATAATACAGCAGCACAACCAATCCCAATCTGCATCTTTGCTCTGCAGCGCCAAGGTGACCTTGTAGCAGTTCTGCAGAGAGATCTTGGGGAGTGACTCAGGGGATTGTGGATTTCCACCCCCCCCATCTCTGCTTCACTAGGGACTTTCAAGACAGAAAGATCCAAGTGACTAGGGAATATTCAAACAAAATCATCAGCAGTGAGATACGAAGCCTGCTAAACTCTCTGTACTTTTGAGTAGATGCGCAGCCCCCTTTACACAAGGGAGTCGAAAAGAAAACATCCCTAGAGGGAAATAATTTCCAGTTCTGGAGTCCCTAAAGTCTCAAGACTTTTTCAGCTGTTCCTGCTGTTTGGTTTGAATTCCCTAAATCATGTCAAATAAAGTCAACATCCTTCCAAGAACTTCACAGTAAGAGGCAGGGAATCAGGTGACTGAGAAGCAGGACCAGTGTCGGCTCGAGCTAGTGAAGACACCGATGCCTCTAGGATTTGTGGTGGCAAAGCCACCTGCTCATCAGAGATATAAAACTCAACACTAAGAAAATCCATTCTCATTTACATCCACACAGAGGGGTCGTGGGCAGCAGAATACAATCTCCTGGCCTCTGAGCGAGCTTTGGAAAAAGAGTCAGTGATTTTTCGTACCTTATTTTAAGGAGCCTGGCTTAAGCCAATCTGGGAGCCTAGTTTAGACATTTTAAGGCTTCAAATCCTGTCTGGCTGACAGTAATTTCCCTCGAATCTGTTCCACGCAGTTGACTGGTGTCCATCAACCCGTTCAAATCAAGGTGTGGATCAGAGCTACGTGAGTGGAAGAAGAGATTTGGCCCTCGCTTCCATCCTTGCCTATATGGGAAAGGTTCCCTTCAGTTTTCTTGGAAACACAGTAACGCAATAAAAATAAATCCTGCCTAATCCTCCTCATCATATGTTGCCCACACAAGACAAATTTGGCATCTACAACTTTGGCAGCCGTTAGAGGCACAAACATGCCACCACAAAGGATGCCAAGCTCTCATCTCTCAATCTCCAAGCACTCTGAGAAGGCTTGACTTTCCAGCCCTATCCCAGAGCTGTGAGCAGGTGATGATCCAAGCACTGTCCTTAGAAAAGCTGCAGAGGACTGTTTTCCAGCAGCGATCTACCGCCTCAACCTCGCTGACCCCTCACGTTGACCTCCAACCCCCAAATGCTGCACACACAAGCTGAGCAGAGTTTGTCTCCATCCTTCCACTTTCCTAAAACACTTTCCCAAAACACTTTCCCCCATGAGCAGGCACCAAACCCACTCAGCTCTCCTCTTCATTCCTCACGGGAGCCAGTGCTCTCTGGTCAATGGGGTGGGGGCCATGGCCAGTCCTGGTGGCCTCTCCCTGTTTTGCGCAGGGAGCAGTTCCCTCCCTCGCGTGGATTTTCTGGTGCCTCTTCAGGTACTTCTTCAGCCGGTAGCGCTTCCCGCAGACCCCACACTTGTAGGCTCCACCTCGCGAGTGGAGCAGCTGGTGTTTGATCAAGTGGCGCTTCTGGGGGAAGCATTTCCCACACTTGGTGCACTTGCAGGGCCCCATGCGGACGTGGATGGTTTGGTGGCGGAAGAGGTTGGCCTTCTGGTTGAAGGTTTTCTCACACTCGGGGCACTGGTAGGGCTCCTCCTTGGTGTGAATCTTCTGGTGCCGAACCAGGTTCGATCGCTGGGTGAAGCTCTTCCCGCACTCCGTGCACTTGAAGGGCTCGCTCAGATGGACTCGCTGGTGGCGGATCAGCTTGCGGTTCATGCGGAAGCTCTCGCCGCACTCACTGCACTTGTACGGCCCCTCGCTCGTGTGAATCTTCCTGTGCCTGGTCAGGTTTGATTTCTGGTTGAAACTCTTCCCGCATTCAGGACAGGGGAATATCCGTTCCCCTTTGGGAAGTCCTTTTGCTGAGGGATCTTTCTTGGATATGGGTTTCTCCTGGTTTTCTGGCTCAACCTGATTGGTGGGACGGTAGCATTCCTTCTGCTTCCTCTCTGGGCTCTGGTTCTCCTGATGTTTGGCCTCCATGCCAGGTTCCTTTTTCATTTTCATCCTCAGGAGAGCACTGATGTTTGGCTTCTGCCCATCATGCGTCTCAAACTCAATTTTTTCCTGTGGTTCTTCCTTCACATGGAACACGTGGCTACTGGCTATGGGGACTTCTTGTTCACGCTGCCTGTTAGCGTCTTCTTCCTTTTTAATTTGTCTCTCTTGTAAAGCCACTGATGGGATCTTTGGATCAAAGTTCTTTCCATAGTCCAGGTCTTCTGGTGGCTCTTCCTTGATGTGAAGTTTCTGGCAGGCTGTTGCAGTGATGTTTGCTGTGTCATCAGAGGGTGGTTTGGGCTCCTCCTTCACCTGGATCTTCCAGGAGGGGCTTTTTGGATTAGATTGGTTTCTAGATACGCTGCATCCCTGGACTACATCTCCTCCGCGGCTCATACTCTCCAACATATCCGCCTCTGGCTTGAAGTCAAAATAAGGCTCCTCTTTAATCTGGATGACCTGGAGAGACACACGATTGACGCGTCCCTCGAGCGGCTTTTGCTTAGCGTGGTTCCGCTGGTGGACGTTGAAATAGCGCTTGGTGCTCAAGCTCTTCCCGCACTCGGTACAAATGAAAGGTCCCCCCCGGAGGTGGATCTTCTGGTGGGCCAGCAGCGTGGCACTTTGCCCAAAGCACCTGCTGCAGTCGGGGCATTTGAAGGGCTTCTCCCTCTCGTGGATCTCCCTGTGGGCAGTGAGGGTCCCTTTCTTCACGAAGCTCTTCCCGCACTCGGCGCAGGCGAACGGCCTCTTCTCCGTGTGGGTCCGCAGGTGGATGTTGAAGTAGATTTTTGTGCTCAGGCTCTTGCCGCAGTGGGCACAGAGGTAGGGGCCGCCCTTGGTGTGGGTCTTCCGATGGGCAGCCAGGCAGATCTCCAGGCGGAAGCAGCGCCCGCACTCCCCACAGCAGAAGGGCCTCTCTCCGCTGTGGATGCTCTGGTGGCTCGTGAGGTGGCCCCGGGTGGTGAAGCGCCTCCCGCACTCGCCGCAAGTGAAGAGTTCGTCTGCCGTGTGGATCCGCTGGTGTCTCTTCAGGTTTCCCTTCTTGCTGAAGGACTTGCCGCACTCCTGACACGGGTGGGTCTTTAGCACCATGCAGTTAACCAAGTTCTTCATGGCAGCAGAGCCCAGTGCACAGTGGGGCTGCCAAGATGCTGTTGGGTACAAAAAAAGCCACAGTGGTGTGGGGATGGGCTGTCTGAGATGATGCAAAAATCAGGACACGCCATACACACATCGATGTGAACTTTAGCTGATGCACTTTATCTCCCTTAAGGGAAAGGGTGACGCTGCCGCATGCCAGCTCTGGGCCAGCAAGGAGTCGTCTTCATTTCTCAGCCTCCTTCCACCTCCGCTTGCAGATGCAATATCTGGAACTCTGCCTCCTGCCTCCTCTGACCTCCTGGAGAAGCTTCCTTGGCATCCCTGGACACTCATATCGCTGATCTGAAAAAGGCAAAGGGAAAATTATTAACCCATTATCTTTGGGTACTGCTGTTTGCTGTGTGAACACACTGGGTGGCACCGCGGCTGCTCTGGGGGGACTGAACCAGAGGCCTTTGATGCCACACGCTCATCTGGACTCCAACAGAGAGAGAAGGAACAGGCTAATTTATGATGATGATGGGGAGGGAGGGGGAAATGTGATGTGTGCTTGCTCCTGAGTGGATGAGGCACTGAGGGTTTAGTATTTGATAGGAATGGTTGGACTCGATGATTCGATGGGTCTTTTCCAACCTGGTTTTTCTATGATTCTATGATTTCAGCTCTACTATCGCTGCACTAACTAATAATGCACTTTGTGGTAATTGTGGTAATTAGTCTTATTTTTTAATAACTCTGCAGGAATCAAATCCCTCAAAACTAGAAGAAAAACAAACCGGGCGCTATTTCCAAACCACAATGTGCTGCTTGGTACTGGCCAGACCTCTATGCGCAGGGGAGGGCAGGTCACTGTGTCCTGATTGTGCAGCTGGAGAGGTGGAAAACTTAAGCGACTTGGTCCTTTTCAAGAGGGTTCAACTGGCAGCAGAGTCTGGGTCCTACATATTTCCATTAAAAAATAATCAGGGCCAACAGAGGTGTAGGAAATACCTCTCAGGGCACTGAATTACAGCACGGGAAAGAGAAAGGAAGGGAGAAAGACAGCGGTCTTGGAGATGGCTGTTGATGAAATTGTGGGTCTGAGCCCGTCACAGAGGTGTATGGAGCTGGGGAAGGGGAATTCCGCGAGTCAAGGACAAGCAATGGGAGATGTGGAGTAGAAGCATCCAAACTCAACTGCAATGCAGAGTTCGCAGGTACCAGCTCCTCAGAGGAGAGAGGCTGGGGTGGTGAATGAAGCAGGCAGCTGTGTCAGCATTCAGAAGGCAGTTAAAACAGGGAAAATTAGATTTACTCGCACCACCAGCCTACCTGCATCCCCACCGGTGCTGGTAAGAGGTGTCACCAAAGCACAACAGTGCTCCTGGCTGAGCTGAACTCTCCATGCTGGTACAGCAGAACTGCAGGAAAACAGAAACAACAATAACAACCACACCGCTCCCTAAGCCCCAACTATCTATGAATTTATACTGAGACAGGAGATACAAAACCCGCACGCTTGGAGCAGGAGCCGGATTTAGTGTTTGCCAGTGGAGGTTTCAAGGGGGCTCAGCCCTGCTCCCTGGATGTGGGGACGGTGATGTGACACCTACAACAGATTTTAATTCAGGAGACAAAGCCTCAGCAGCAGCCAGGCAGGAAAGGGGACTCAAAAAAGTTCGTTAGTGGAATTTTATTGAAGAAGGTCATTAACCCCCTGAGCGGGCTGTGGCTTTAGCCTCCCACCAGCAAGGAAGGACCCTCCTGTCACATCTGGATGGTGCTGAGGTGATGTCACTGGGCTTGCTGCGGTCTCCGTGGCCTCTTTCCGCACCGTGGATGCTTGTGCCAGTCCCTTAGAGGAAACATCTTGCCGGCAGCCGCATTTCAATTGCCTGCAGATTTATTTTTTTTTTTTTGCAAAAAGCACTAAATCCTGATAAGATACAAGAAATCCCTGCCTGATTTCTTCCTTTATTTTTTCCTTTTTTTTCTTTCAATATCCAGATCCTGCAGATCCAAATCCTGCCTTTACTTCCAGCTCTGCAAACCCCAGGGTTCTGGCACTGAATCAAGGGCAGAAGCAGATCCCAGGGCAACGCTTTGTCTTTTCTCTTGGGCTACGCGGACGAGCGAAGGGCGGTTGGCTGAAAGCATCTTACCTGAGCCGGCCATCAATCTCTGACTGGCATCCCTCTCCTCCGAGGCAGTCTCGGTGGCACAAGAGTGTCTGCGACTTGGCTGCAAATCGTGTTGCAGTCGCAGCCGGGTTGACCTAAAGGAAGTCTATGGCCAGAGCAGAGAGAGCTACCGGAGGAAGGGTGAAGCCAAACAAAGACTCCGAGCAAAGGTTTCAGGAGCAGCGGGAGGATAGGGGAGACGCTCTCCGCTCGTGCCCCTTGGGATGGATTTTCACGCCACCGCCAAGGTGTGAGCAGTAGCACAGGGAGGGGGATGAAGGGAATTTCTCCCTGCTGCACCTTTCTCCTGCACTGCTATATTGATGGAAATCTGAACAACTCGCACTGCCTTCTGGGAATTGTAGTTCTCCCAGCAGCTCTTGACCCCCCTCCATCCTGCCTTCTCTGTGCTGGCAGCCAGTGGATCAGGATCAGGACTCCTCTCTCTTGCCCCAGCTCAGAGCATTTGCCTTTTTTTTAAATGTTGTTGAGGGAAGGAAAACATCCCAACCTGCTGCAAGCATCCTCCCAGGCTGATTGTCTGGGACTCGCTCCAGGAAGCATCAAAAGAGGAAAGATGCATGTCAGGGAGTATTTCTGTGTCCGCAGCAGCTTGCAGCCCCCCTCTGGGCTGAGGTTGGCGGCTAATTATCAGCAAAAGATTCCATTCGATGCTCAGAGAAAACATAAAAGGTGTGTGCAGATGTGCCAGGTGTGGACAGTGAGGCATACGGACCTCATTTAGCAAAGCGACGAGCACCCCTGGGAAAGGCTGAACCTCAGCAGGACCACACGGAAAGCACCCAGATCTGGATCTGCCCTGCACAGTGAGGCTTAGAGACTAAGAAATTCCAGCCAAGGCTGCCTCTTTGGCAGGGTTTTAGGAGTATTTGCATGATGAAATGCAAATTGCTGTTTCAGCGTGACTTTTCCCTGGGCCAGAGATCAGGGGCTGTCCCACATCTCTGAAGTTGGACAATAACACACACAGTGCTGCATAAGCCACCACCTCCAAGCCTGCTGTAAATGTGATCCAAGGCTGTGAACGTGCTATTCTCCCGCTCCTTGACTCAGGGAAACTGAGGCAGGGGACGGTGAGGTCCCTGGCTCAGATTACAGAAGGAAATTCAAGGTTACAGTGTCCCTGGAGACCAGATCTAGCCCATGCGTTATTTATGGCTTGGTTAAAGCCTGCTGATGGATTTCTTACTCCAATACAAACCAGCAGTATGAGGCGGCAGCACCAGTAGGAAGATGCTCCTACATGCGAGCTTGTGTTCCAGTACAGTGATGGGAGGAGTCATACCAATATAACCAGGATGAGCACAAAAGAAAATATATATTAAGTTTGCTCACTGAAGATCTGCTTTGATGCATGAAAGTGCCACAGCAGGTCCTGGGGAAACAGAAGAGACCACAGAGGGAGGACGCAGTAGACCCTAAGAATGCTGAGTGGGTTACCTCATAGAATCATAGAACAACCAGGTTGGAAGAGACCCATCGGATCATTGAGTCCAACCATTCCTATCAAACACTAAACCATGTCCCTCAGCACCTCATCCACCCGGCCCTTAAACCCCTCCAGGGAAGGTGAATCAACCACCTCCCTGGGCAGCCTCTGCCAATGCNGCCTCAACATCCTTCTTGTGCTGAGGGCTCACAACTGACCCCAGGATTCAAGGAGCGGTCTCACCAGTGCTGAGTCCAGAGGGAGAAGAACCTCCCTGGCCCTGCTGGTCACACCGTGTCTGATCCAAGCCAAGATGCCATTGGCCTTCTTGGCCACCTGGGCCACTGCTGGTTCATGTTCAGTCGCTGTCAACCAACACCCCCAGGTCCCTCTCTTCCTGGCAGGTTTCTAGACAGACTTCTCCCAGTCTGTAGCTGCTCAGGGTTGTTGTGCCCCAAGTGCAGGACTCGGCATTTGGCCGTGTTAAACCTCATCCCATTGGTCTCAGCTCATGGATCCAGCCTGTTCCGATCCCTTTGTAGAGCTTCATGTGCAGGACAGAACCCACCCCCCCTTTTACATCCTTCCCACAAANATCCAGCCTGTTCCGATCCCTTTGTAGAGCTTCATGTGCAGGACAGAACCCACCCCCCACTTTTACATCCTTCCCATACCTTCCCACAAGCCCTGGATCCTCAGCATCCAACAATTTGGATGGTGCCAGTCAGCAGCTCCAACATCTGGCCCCATCTTGGTATGTGGCACGATGAAGGGAGAACGATTGAGAAAAGACATGGAAGAGGGTCTCACCTGGAAAGTCAGAAGGAGCCGTTTGTGTGATTCCTTTGCTGCCCAAGAGATCATAGAATCACAGAATCATAGAATCACCAGGTTGGAAGAGACCCATCGGATCAGATCTAGGGGAAAGGGCCAGTGTTGTGGTGTTTCGGCTGTGTCAGTGTCCATTCATTCACTGGGACACAATTATCTTATTTTAAACCAGAGACCTCTAGTAGGACCCATGTCCCCTCAGATCTCCTGTTTCTTCCCACTGACATCTGTGTTTTCCCAGGTGAGTCATCCCACTACTCACCTTCCCCTTCGAACAGATCAGATCTGGCAGCTGTCCCCTGAGGCTCATACAAAGCCCCAAAATCCAAGAACAGATCAAATATGCCTAGTAATGATCCCAAGGGGTTTTTTTCATGCAGTCAAAAATAGACTCAGAGGGCTTCACGCTCACCCCCAAAAGGGCTTCATAGACAAAACTGTCAGGGCAGGGTTATGTTTTTTTCAAAAAAATGCCTCGTCTTAAGTCCAGTTTGGATGTGGTGACCTCCCAGTTGGAACGGAGTCTCCATTATCCCAGGAAAACCCACTTTGGAAGTGAAGCTGTGACATCAGTTGCAGTGACTCTGCTTCTTTCTGCAACGTACCACTAGATGCCAGTGAAAGCTCTTCACGGGCTGCTCCTGCTTCGAAAATCACATACTTTGGGCATTTTGATTTATTCGATTGTGGTTTTTAAAAGAAAATCCTTCACTTTTGATTTAATAAGGCCTCCTTGCATTTATATGTAAATATATGGGGTTTTGTTTTGTATATCTCCACTCTCTCTCTGTTTCTCTCTCCATTTCTGTCTCTGTTTGCTCTATATTTGCATTTGTTTTCTATAATTTAGGTGCGAACTTCTTCCCAGTGTCTGCCCAGACCAGGATCCATCCCACAAGATCCCTTTCTCATCCCTCTTCCTATAAACCCCCCAAATTGCAGCATCATTCATTCACCTGCCAAGTCCTTTAGCCACCACATCATGACCTGATGTCCTCACATGGACAGTCAGCCCAGGAAACATAGAGGGGCTGGTATGGGATGTCCAAGCCCTGTCCTGCTCTGGGAGATGGTTCTTCATATCAGATGATCTGGAGGCAAGACACAGGTCCATGTATCCATCTATGGGAATAAGAGCCTGGAGGAGCAGACCTGCACGGGGGGAGGAGATCACGGAGCAGAAGCGAGTGAGTGCAGCAGTGCCAATAAACCAGCTTGAATATGTTTACTGGTTAGTGGGAAGTTAAATATATGAAACTTATAGGTACTGTAGTACTAGGAAAGACACGTTACGTGGGGAAAGGGTAAAAAATAAATAAAACTCATCGTCTCGTTCACCAGCAAGCTCTGTCCATCACTCCCCTGGTGCAGAGATTGGTATAAGACTAAACTGGTCTTACATTTTATCTTTTAGTGCCTGGAACTCTGCACTTTGCAGAACATAATCTATCCCACGTTACCCATCAATGTTTACACGAGGTCAGAGCTGCTGAGCATCCTCCAGGTTTGCACACATTATTTTTTTCACCTGCTTGGTTAAGGTCCGATATATCAGACTATCTCACGGGCGCTCAGAGTGAATAGAAAACTCAGCAGAAGTCCAAGCTGCAGAAAGGTTCTATGTGTGTGTATCCTTCGTAGGCTGCACACAATAACTTTTTAGTGTCTCATTGGAAAGTCTTAGGGGAGTCCTTATTACCACATATCGGTACATAAAGGGTGTCTTCCAAGAGGATGGAAATTCCTGTTCTACAAGGAGACACAAGGAAAAGACAAGGGGCAATGGATATAAGTTAGGCTAGAGATTAGGAGGAAGTTTTTTACAGAACGGGCCATTAGGCATTGGAATATGCTGCCCAGGGAGGTGGTTGATTCACCTTCCTTGGGGGTGTTTAAGGCACGAGTAGAGGAGGTGCTGAAGGACATGGTTTAGTGTTTGATGGGAATGGTTGGACTCGATGATTCGATGGGTCTCTTCCAACCCGGTGATTCCGTGATTCTGTGCTCCTGGGGAGATTACAATCAGATTCCAGAAGAAACTTAAACACTGGAATAATCTCCCCAGGGAAGTGGTGGATTCCTCTACAATGGATACTTCTTAAGGTTTTGCTTGAGAGGGTTCTGGGCCACCTCATTTAAACTATATGTCATCTAAAAGGTTGGACCAGATGATCCCTGAGGTCCCTTCCAACCTGGGATTCTGTGATTCTGTGTCAGAGGGTCACCAGGGGTAGGAATGTCACCCCGCTTTGGACAAGCTGTGTTTTGGTGTAACATCCTCCTCCAGCACCTGATGCACCTCGATCTCTCGAGTGCCTGATGCTGGTTGCCGTTGGAGACAAGATGTGAGACCTGATAGAGTAAAGGTCTGATCCTGATCGGCAATTTCCATGTTGCTTTTCCAGCCAAATCCAACTCTGTGTCTAACCGGCTGACTGTGTCCAGCAAGGCTGCATTGGAGAAGCGAGAACTAAATTTCAGCTGAGCTGTCATGTGCTCCAGTGCCCGATTAAATATACAAAGAAATAAAAATGGAGGGGGAAATAAAAATAAAGGAAGCGGGGTAAATGACATCTCCACTCTGCTTTAGAATGAAATATTGCCCTGGGTTTTATTAAAGATGCAGAGTGAATCACATCAGGAGGCTTGAGGTTGCGAGACGGCTTGTTGTGCTGGGTACACAGAGTGCGGGAGAGCTGGACAAAGCAACGTGGAGAGATATGGAAACAGAAAACCCCAGTTAATTGTTCAGGTGAGTCTGTGGTTGTTCCCAAGATTTACAAACACGATAGATGCCAGCTGAGGCTGAGAGAGCCCCTAGCTCTCTTGCTACGCTATAGATTGCTTTAACTCATTTAGGAAGCAATTCTTACGATAAGATAAATATGAAAAAAAGAAGAATAAATCTTCTAAATGGCATGTAATTTGCCACGTTATTTTCATCTCTCTGGTTTTATTTAATTGCTTTTGAACATCTGATTAGGAAACATAGCTTTTCCTTTTTTTTTTTTTTTTCCAGTTCACATCTCGTACAGCCCAAGCCCATGGTTTCCCATCCTGCTGTCATGAAAATAATTGTGTTGCTGTTTCCATATCCACTACACTCACTGGATAAAGGCTTGAAATGAAAAACTAGTTTAAAGACAAATGGTCCTGNGACAAATGGACCTGGTACTGGTTTCAAGCGTCCCTATACTCTTCCCAGCTCCCCTGTCCCCAGGGACCATGTCCCAGGGGTCCTACTGACTAACTTCTTGAAGAGCTGGAATTCTGCTTTTCTGAAATTTAGCGTCCTGGCTCTACTCCTCGCCTGTCCCATATTCCTCTGGGCCTTGAACTCCACCAGTGCACGATCACTGCAGCTCGGACTGTCTCCAATCTTGGTGTCACTGTTGGGTTCACTCGTATTAGTGATCATCACGTCCAGTATTGCGTTCTCAACCCAGGCAGGAGACTAGTGCCTCAGTTTCCCTCAGTGTGAGACTGCAGGCTTAGCTAGGAAGAGGAAGCCTTTCTTTTCAAATACCTGCAACACAGCCAATCTCCTTGGTAGTGAGAGGTTATATTCAGTGGAGGGATTTCAAGGGCATGATTAATCTGTTTTAATTTAGATACCTGCCTCAGGCTGAGATAAATCACACCCTGGACCCCCCATGACTTGGTTTCTTCATGCTGCCTAGGCTCAGGCTCAGATGTGCATATATCGTGATTTAAATCTTGCTGTCAGCTGCCAGCCTCAAGGACCAAGCCCCAATGTGCTGCCTTCCCCCTCCTGACACCTGCCCGCCCCGCTTCTCTCTGGGATTTATTAGTGGAAACTAAAGGAAAGAGGCAGGTGTGAATGAACCCACTAGGAGGCTGAGGATGTGTTATCACTGATGACACTGATGCTGCCCGTGTCACAGGGTGCAGGGCTTGGGGGAACCCCATTGTCCCCTGCTGCATCCAGCCCCGAGAGCTGTGAACATCTGCGGGAGAGCAGCTAATAAATGTGTGACTGAATCCCTAGGCTGCCTGGAGAGAGCTTGCGGCAGCTATTTCTTCTTTCAGCTGCGGTTTGATCCCATCTCCCTGATCCCCTGTATCATCCTCCTCAGGCTCGTTCCTTCTCCTTCACTTGAGAAATCATAGGGGAGATTCAATGTTGAGAAACATCTGGGCCCCCTCCAGATGTTTCTGGAGGACATTTCATAGAACCACAGAATCATAGAATGGTTTGGGTTGGAAGACACCTCAAAGATCATCCAGTTCCAACTCCCCTGCCAGGGACAGGGTCACTTTCCACTGGATCAAGCTGCTAATTTAGGGCCAGTAACCCTCGTGCTCCTAGCGATTCAACCACCATCCTGAAAGAAGACATCCAGAACATTATTTGTTCTGCTGCATCCCTGAGGCTTCACATGAGAAACCCAGCAAGTTAGACTCTTGACAGCTGTTTATAAATATTTAGCGTCTCATCCAGTTGAAGAGTCATGGTAAAATACCCACGTTTCCAGCATGCAGGAGCTTGCACCACGAGCTTCAGCAGTCACGAGGATTTGTTGGGTGCCTGCTCAGAGGAGAAGAGATTTCTGACATTTAAGGTGGTTTTTGCTTTGTTTTCTTATACTTCTTTTAGAGGTAGAGAAAGTGAGCGGCGGCCTGCATTTTCTGTGCTACTTCAAAGACAAGGATGCTTTAAAGGTCAGAAAACAAGGCTGAGAATGAAAAAAAGAAAAATACAATTTCCTTATTAGCTGCTCAGTCAGTGTAGGCAGTTACAGGCTGTCAGTCAGCCACAGCTCCTTATAGCATTAGAAACACCTTCACCACTTTTCATGCTCTCTCCATTTTCTTTGGAGCAAATTTACTATTTGAAGTAAAACCTTGAGCAAGCACCGGCTTTCAGAATTAACAAAATGCTGACATTCTACACCGATTCTTTGCAAGAGCAGAATGGGTACGAAAACAATCTGAGTAGCACTGCTCTTTTATTGTATAGGTTTGTTCTCTGTGTAATTAATTTGAAACTCTTGGAATCAGCTTGTTCACAAGCAGCGGAGTAGAGCGAAAGACCTGTTACCATCTAGCAGCAGCAAGAGAAAAACATTTATTTTAGTAGTAATGTGCAGTGGGAGGCCAGGCATTGCAAGCCATGGGTATGAATCTATGGCTTTGTGTCCACTCGGCAGCTAGTGATAAGCAGAATGCACCAAGGGTCATCACAAGCTCCATATTAGAATCATAGAATCATAGAACAACCAGGTTGGAAGAGACCCACAGGATCATCGAGTCCAACCGTTCCTATCAAACACTAACCCATGTCCCTCAGGACCAGGGATGTTGTCCAGCATCTTCATGATCTTCAGTTAAGAGGAGGAGCTGGCTGCCCAGCTCCCTCCCTGAAGATTTTCCAGATCTAGCTGGATAAAGTCCTGACTGACCGGTTCTCTCCTCATAGCTGAGCCTGTCGAGCTCAAAGTCTCGGGGGACAGATTTCCTGACATCGCTTCCAGTCTGAACCATCTTGGGATCCCAATACCCTATGACCTAGATAATATCACTTCCATGAAATCAGCAGGTGACACAGAGTTAAGGGCCTGATAAAACTGCAAATCAGAGGGACCCTGGGAAGCCTGCAGAGAGGCTGAGGGGTCTGAGCTTATCCAGCCAGGTGGAGCGAGGATGAAGAGCGTTCTAGCAGCTACCTGCAGGTGAGTCACAAAGAAGCTTGAGCCACATTCTTCTCAGAAATGGCAGATGAGATAATCAGTGGCAAGGACCATAAACTGCAGTGTGTGAAACGCAGATGAGGTGTTAGGAAAGCCTTTACCTTTAGAGGTGATGCACAAGACCCATTTCCCCATGTCAGGCTCTGCTCTTTTGTCTATGCCAGAGCAGTGAGATTCTGCAGTGGCCAATGGTCATTGCTCCATAATAGCAAGTGACAAAGATATTTCTTGTCCCTTGTTGAAAAGAAGTTTTCTAAGAGAGTGGGGCATCTGAGCACATCTTTGTTACCTGGGTCTGTTTTGCTTCCTTGGGAATCTGGTATTGTTCTGGTACGAGATGGGAATTCAGAGCAAGGCTTGTTTTTCTGCTTCTTTCATTTCTTTCATAGATCTTATGTAGAAGCACTTTGTGCGCATAAACATAAAACCCTGGGGCATTCATGGTGATATCAAATTTGTTCTCCTGTAAAATTGGCTCAAGTTCAACAGGTGGTTTATTCCTGTACTTAAAGGGGTTTCATAGAATCGTAGACTGGCTGAGGTCAGAAGGGACCTCTGGAGGTCAGCGGATCCAACCCTGTGTCAAGCACAGCCACCCAGAGGCAGTTTGCTAGAACCTTGTCCAGGTGACCTTTGAATGTCTCCACGTGGGGATCTATCAAAAAAATTGTTATTTTGCTCGTAAGACTTGTCTGAGCTTTACAAATGGCGAGAATGGGTGCTCTTCAGCCACTTTATTCTGGGCTCTACAGAGAACTTCTCCAACTCTCTAACCCATATAAATCTAACTGATTGATAAAAGCTAACTGATTTATAGGAACGGTTGGACTCAATGATCTGGTGGGTCTCTTCCAACCTGGTTGTTCTCTGATTCTATGACTCTATGATAATGAGTCTCATTTACTGTGAACACAAGCACTCGTATCCTGCTCTGCGGACTGGGTTGAGTTAACAGCTTTTGCTGCAGAGCTGAAAACACGAGGACTTTCAAACACAGGCACAAATGCCCCGTTGCATCTCCAGGGCTCTTGTTGCGCAGTGGGAAGCTGTTAGTCCCCTCTCCGCCTGCGCGGGCGAGCTGCCATGATTATATAAACTCCGGCTACATCCTCGGAGAGCAAAGTGCTGTTAGCAAATCAGCGGATGGCTCCCCTGTTAAAAGGAGCGGATGATGATTATTAACAGGATAAGCAGCATGAAAGGAACCTTTGAAGTGCCAGGAGCTTTGTTGTTCTGCTGTTGAAGTCAATAAGAATTTTAATAGTTGCTTCCGCTGGAGTGGAACTCGGCTGTCCCCATCGATCTTGAAGCAGATACTTAAGCAGAAGACAGACTCTGACTCTCCAGCCCCCCAAATCTGCTTAGAACAGAGCTCTTCTCTCATGGTGATTTGTGTGGGTGTCTGTGCTGTACTTCAAGTACCTTCCATTTGCACAGGTGTCTGCCCTGCAAAGTGTCAGTCCCTGACTCTTGAGTCCTGTGCCCAGCTTGGTGCCAGAGGCTGGAGAGGGTCATGGGGCATCCTCCTTGCACAGGAGCTTGCTCAGTGTCCAGACCCAGAAACACAAACATTTCTCCTCCTTCCTGACCCAGGGACCAACGCCTGGAGTCAGCACAGCACAAGCCGAGCCTGCAGTCCTCAGTTAGCTTTGAATCTTCTTCAAAAACCTTGCAGGGACGCCCTAATTTTGCTGCCCCGTGCTAGAGAACAGTGCCAGTATCTCCAGTTTCACTAGTGGGGAAACCAAAGTCCCAAGCAGGGGAACATTTTCTCTACATGTTTCAAGGCACTAATAGAGTGCTGGAAGTTAAAGCCAAGGTTTTATCCGCTTTCCCTGGTGTGTGTATGGGAGACAATTTAAGCACTATATGTGTAGGAGGACAGGACACCTAGATCATGTCCTCCTACACCTGCAATGCTTTAATTCACTCTCAGAGTGATTTTTGAAGAGTTTTATATTGTTTCTAGTGACCAGTCCTTTCTGAAAGGCTAAATAGAAATCAGTGACTCATCCTGGCTAGAAGCATCCCTCTCTTTCGTTTTACCTTGACTTGTTCCTGAATTGGAAGCAATGTCACTACATCTCTTTTGCCTCCAGGTTTTACGTGTGGAGATGTCTTTGTACAAACGAGCCTTTCTTTAAATCTTTCTTGTGTGAAATGGATGGCTCGCATTATTCTGGATTGTCTAACCCTCGCTTAAAAGCCTTTCGGTGATGGAGAAACTCCAGCCTCTCCAGTCAATAAATCCCAGCGCTTCTTTCAACAAGAAGCAGAATTTATGTCACTATCATAATGTCACCTCACCCCATCTCCTGAAAGAGGCTTCTTTTGTAATGAAATCTCTCCTCTGATCCCATGGTGGGGTAAGCCGTGCACCGTAGCCCTTTTTCAGTTGTTGCTCCCCATGAACGCAACCTCATCAACCTCTACGGCATCTCAGAGTGTGCGATTTCATCTGTCAGAGTGGCTGGTGTCATCACACTGAACTCTTAATATAAAACAATTGGTTGCTGATGTATCATGGGCTGGGTAATGAAAGTTAATTACAAAGCAAACGGGCTGGCAATCAGGTGCCAGGCACTGTGCTTGGTAATGAGTTCCTAACGTTTCCCTTTATGAGGGATGTTGGGTTGTGTCTGTTTAGTAAAGCACATTTCAGGCTGCTTTTGCGAAGCGGAAACGTGTTTCTGAAACAAATGGAGCTGTTTATCCAACAACAATCCCCAGACATGGCACGATCCCAGCCATGTGCTTGTAGATCATTTCCAAGTTTTGCCTTCAGATTTCTCCTTCTTGCTGTCGTGGCTCCTCCTTCCAGGTCTGCTACATCTTGCTACAGAGCAGATCTCAATAACTTTGCTCATGTTGAGCAGCACACAGGGAAACAGATCATCTGAGCTATCTTCAGACATTTGAGGCAGTCTGGCTCTAAGTAGTCATTAGACTCTCAGCTGTTAATAAAAGATCTAACGACTTAGCTCGCCTCAAGATAATGTGCTGAAGATTAGTGTTTGATGGGAATGGTTGGACTCAATGATCCGATGGGTCTCTTCCAACCTGGTGATTCTATGATTCTAAGATAAGTGTTCTGAGACATCCTCTGGAGCATCCTTTTTCTCTACAGGGACCCTGGATGTCTGGCTTGATTAGGCACCTAGACCACCAAAGGTAGGTGAGATGAAGACTTGGTCTGCAAAGGGTCTGTGAGGCTGGTGGAGAAAGATCGTGTGGCCTTGGCTCAATGGATTAACCACAAATATCAAAAGTCTTTTGAGATATTCTGCCCTAGCAGCTTCTGACTTGTGCAAGAAGGAAATCACAAGTATCTAAAGGCTCTGCCTCCTAACTGTCTTCCCTGTGTGGGTATCCTGAATACCTCAAAACTGCACAAAAGGCAATGAACACCTACAATTAGACACATAATTTGAATCTTCTTTGATGTGAGTGAAAGTGTCCTTTTTGACCTGGTGTACATATAAAAAATTAGCGAGATTAGAGTTTTTATGTATCAATTTAGAAAAGTCGCTGACTGCCTGCGTGCAGGGTTGATCCAAGAAGCTGTTTTCACCTGGAGGTGTTTAGCCTGGAGAAGAGGAGGCTGAGAGGAGACCTCATTGCTCTCTACAACTACCTGAAAGGAGGTTGTGGAGAGGAGGGAGCTGGGCTCTTCTCCCAAGTGACAGGGGACAGGACAAGAGGGAACGGCCTCAAGCTCTACCAGGGGAGGTTAAGGTTGGATATGCCACAGCTTAAAAACTTAGAATTAAACCTCTTCTAAAATCATCAAACATTTTAAAAATTATTAAAAATTTAAAAAAATGTTTTCCACGATATTTTTTCTTTCAAAGAAATTTGAGATTCCCGCACCAGAAATATGATTTCAAGCACTATAGTAGTGAGTGAAACAGAATAAATGAATTTCTTAGGAACATCAGTGTTTAGTCACACGGCGTAGAGGAAGCAATGGCCTAGATAGTGAGGAAAATCAAGACGATAATAAAATAAAGCAAATATATAGGAAGCACCTGTCCATCTTAACAAAGCATAAAGCTGAGTTGATCACCGTAGACGCCTATGTCATCGAAAGAGAAAATAGTCCCTTTCACATCATAATTCTGGCCTATTTCGACTCAGATTGAAGCACATATCTCAACTGTGCCTCTGGACTCACTGATCAAATCACCTAGGTCTCTGCTGACTTCAAAAGGTCTGAAGGTATCTAACCCCTATGGAGACAGCTACTTCCCAGATATTTGCTTTTGGTTGCATTTTTTTTCCTCTCCAGCCGTCCCAGCCTCTGTACATTGGACATCTAGCCCCACATCTCTCTTTCTGCACCTGCAAGTCACATTTAACCATAGTTGCAAACAACCATCTCCTATTTCTTTTCGCAATCCACAGTAATCGTGAGAGTGTGGGAGGAGAGCACGATCTTGCCAACTGTACTTTTCCTGCATTGTTTTGGGCTGCATCCATGCGCTGATGTGCAACAAAAGCCACGTCCCAGGGTAACGAATGTTTTGTAAGCTGACAGGGAGAAAAATACTGGTAATTAGCAGGTTGAAAACACAAGGTGAGGTGTTCAGTGCTAATCTTTTCAGAGGAGTTAGTCTGGTTATCTGCGTTCATTTGATGGCAACCAAGGAACCTAAAGCTTTTTCCACGTTCCTTTTGCTGTCTGCCAGGAGGGTGTGTGAAGAAACTCTAGTAGCAAAGGATCTAAACACATTTCCCTGGTACTAAAAACATTCAGTTAAGAAGCTCTCAAGTATCTGACATCTCAGCTCTTCCGTGTTATTTCATTCCATCTGGCCTCTCTTATACTCTTAAGGTGCTCTCAGTGAGTGACCCCTGTTCAGTTCTGTCCTTCTCATTTCAAATCATAGAATCATAGAACAATCAGGTTGGAAGAGACCCACTGGATCATCGGGTCCAACCATTCCTATCAAACTATTCAAACATTCCTCTCAAATGACCTGTGCCAGCCAGTTTGTAGGAGAAAAGTTTGTTCATTAAACTTTGTGGGTTCATGATCCACGTTCCATGAAGGTGATGATTAAGGCTGACATGCCTACCATAACATAACCCATTAGGAACAATTACAGCCTAATTACTGCTCCACAGCACGTACACTGACAATTCCTGTGATTCCAGTTGGGAACAGCATTGGTTTTTTTCCCCAGAAGCTGTTAATATATCTGAAAACTGATCCTGGAGCAAGCTGATTCCTGAAAAAGTGACATGACTGGCCCACCCGGAGACACAATCTGGAGTAAGGTAGCACTACACGGTGCTCTGCCCTGATCAGCCAGACCTGGACAGTATGAATTGACGGTGCAGACACTGTTGTTTATCGGCTCCCATAGCTGACAAATCTCCAGAGGTTCCAGCTCCCTCCTCTCCA